>PVKS010002164.1:0-123346 GCA_004027875.1 Aplodontia rufa
TGGTGAAAAAGGGATATGTAAGTAGAAACATATTTTCTCTTTATCATGTTATTCTCACTTTGTAGGGTTAGATTTCTGCATATCCAGGACCCAAGAGACCATTCCTAATAGTTTCTCTAGAGAATGATTTCTCCTCTGTGTTTACTAAAATGAAGCATGACCAGGACATCTCTTAAGTGACAGAGGCAAAAGAAAGCAGAATTAGCTGAATGGTATGAATTTCCAAGAAGAGATAATAAGGGATAGTAGAGCACAATTCAGCAAACTGTAGCATATAAACCAAATCCAGACACCACCTGCTTATGAACCCGCTTGCAAGCTTTGTAGAATGATTTTTACATCTTTAAATAGTTACATTTGAAATGGTTATGTAAGCAGCTACATCATGTCCTTCATTTTGCCTGTTGGCCCACAAAGCCTAGAATTTTACCACACAGATGTTTGTAGAAAAATTTTGCTGGTGCCTGCTGTAGAATAATCATCCGGGATATCAATAGGGAAGAAGACCAATGCAGAACCCTATCTCTTCCTCCCCAACTATTGCCTGCTAAATAATCATTTCCACACCCTGAAATACTCAGTTCAAATCCCTGGAATCTGTG
Organism: Aplodontia rufa; assembly: GCA_004027875.1. Classification (NCBI taxonomy): domain Eukaryota; kingdom Metazoa; phylum Chordata; class Mammalia; order Rodentia; family Aplodontiidae; genus Aplodontia; species Aplodontia rufa. The sequence goes on from PVKS010002164.1 coordinate 603, forward strand.
AATGGCAAAACCTATCTAGTTAAGGATCAAGATAGGGAAATGATTCTGGGTTATCTGGATGCGGCCAGTGTAAACAGAAAGGTCCTTATAAGAAGGTGGGTCAGCAGTAAGCTCGACCAGAAAACTTCTAGAGCTTATAAACGATTTCAGCAAAGTGGCTGGTTACAAGATCAATACTCATAAATCATTAGCTCTCCTATGCTCCAGTAACAAGTCCACTGAAGAAGATAATCAGGAAGTCTGTCCCATTCACAATTTCCCCCAAAAGAATAAAATACTTGGGCATCAATCTAACAAGGATATAAAGGACCTCTACAATGAAAACTATCAAACATTAAAAAAAGAAATTGCAGAAGACCTGAGAAGATGGAAAAACATTCCATGTTCTTAGTTAAGCAGAATCAATATAATCAAAATGGCCATTCTACCCAAAGCCCTCTACAGATTCAATGCAATCCCCAGCAAGATATCAATAACACTCTTCACAAATATAGAAAAAGAAATTCTCAGGGGTTGGGGATTTAGCTCAGTGGCAGAGCGCTTGCCTAGCATGCGCAAGACCCTGAGTTCGCTCCTCAGCCCTGAAAAAAAAAAGCAATTCTCAAATTCATACAGAATAACAGAAGACCCAGAATAGCCAAAACTTTACTAAGCAAGAAAGAAGAAGCAGGAGGTATCACAATTCCTGGCCTGAAATTATACTATAGGGCTATACTAATAAAAACAGCGTGGTATTGGTATCAAAACAGAAATGAAGACCAATGGAACAGAATAGAAAATACCAAGACAAACCGTCAAATCTTTAAACATCTGATATTTGACAAAGGGGGCAAAAACATAGTGTGGAAGAAGGACAGCCTGTTTAACAAATGGTGTTGGACAAAGTGGACAGCCACACACAGACAACTGAAATTGGATCCTTACCTCTCACCCTGCACAAGAATCAAATCAAAATGGTTCAAGGATTTGGAAATTAAACCAGCAACTATACAACTGCTTGAAGAAAAAATAGGATCAACACTACAGGACATAGGTGTTGGCAACCAGTTATTTAGAATTCAAAAATCATGTCTTTAGTCCAGAAATTGTTCGCCAGACATGGAATTTTTTTTTTTGAGAGAGAGAAAGAGAGAATCTTTTTCCTCCACTTAGTTGTGTGTGTGGTGCTGGGGATCGAACCTGGGTCTTCACACATGCCAGGCAAGTGCTGGATCTTTTAATACAAAATTTCTCAAACTATGTCTTGCAGAACATCAACTACCATCCCTTGAACTGAGGATCCATAGAACAAAGTTTGGGAACTGCTTTCCAAAGCCATTAAAAATTGAAATTTGGAGTGAGTTCCTACTTGTGTTTTAGGTCTTGGAAGCGATTCCTACACATAGAATTCCTAAGGATGTCTTAGAAGTTCAAGTCCATAATAGAAAATGTTTTTAAATTACTTATGAACAATATGAATATAAAAGCATAATGAGCCACGTGTGGTAGTGCACACCTATAATTCCAGCAGATGGGGAGGTTGAGGTAGGAGAATCACAAGTTCAAAGCCAGCATCAGCAACTTAGCAAGACTGTCTCAAAAAAATATTAAGAATAAAAAAGAGCTGGGGATGCAGCTCAGTGGTTCAGCTCCCTTGGGTTCAATCCCTGGTACCTAAAATAAATAAATAAACATAAAATAAAAGCATAATGACCCAAAGCTCCTTTTATAAACTGTCTCCAAATCCTCCATTAGTTTTCTAATTGTGTGTACAAACTTACTTGTGAGTACAATGACCCTCAATGTTCTTTTTCCCAAGATGTGTGCAGCCACCATCACCAGCTTCTAGATGGTAGGAACTATCAGTCTGACCTCTTTAACGACCAGGAAGGCAGTAGGTCCTGCCAAACTCCTCTTTGACATGCAGGATGGCTGATATTGCTCCAAAAATGTGAAGGGTTATGTCATAAAACCTAAAGCATTTGTAGAGATATATTGGGATGGGTGGGGGAGGGGTAAGGGTGGATAATTGGGGGGGAGACTCTTCGGGGTAAATCTAATTTTCAGAATTTATATATATATATAATATTATTTCATTAGAAGCTTATTGATTATTCAACAATTAAATTTCTGAATAAAATAAAAAATTAAAAAATAAATAAAAAATTTAAAAAAGTGTGAAGGGTTGCAGGTTTGTTGATGATCCCTGGTTGAATATGAAACAGAAGTTTGAGAATCAATCTTGATATTTTGCAAATGAAGGGGCAAGCAATTTATAAATTGAGCTTCACTGCTGTCAAGCACTCAATGCTGAAAGGACTTGGGCTGGCAACTTATTGAATTGTTTGCCTCCTCCACTAGATTTTAAGTTCTATGAGATCAATACATTTATCTTCTTCAGTATTACTAGCACAATACCATGCCTAAGGAGCTGCCCAGTTAATGTCCTGAATGAATGAACTTTCAGTTTTTGCTCACAAAAGTTCTTTGGAAATTTGGAGGCAATTTTGGTGCTGCTGCTATTGCTGTAGAAAGTAGTAATACTAGTTGCATTACTTTGAGTTATTTTTTTGACAGGCTATTTGAAGTTGCTGATGGAGGAAAAAGGTCTTCTTTTGGTGAAAATAAACAAATAAACAAGAGAACATCTATTTATATCTGAAGATTCTATTGTTTAATATGAGGGTAAACCTATGAAAAAAATAGAATGTTTATAATATGCTCCTTTTATTTCTTTTCTCTACTTTTTTTTTTTAATCCCAAGACTCATTGGCATAGATTCTGGAATTTCTACTGGCATTATTTCAACAAGTGTTACCTGAGTGCTCACTATATCAAAAAGATCATGACCCCTACCTCAGTCTTCCAGAGGAGGTAAGAAAGTGTATGATGAATTTTGCAGTGTATAATATGATGAGATGAAGACTGAGTGCTACCAAGAGGTACAACTTGCAAAGACAGAAAGAAAACTGGCAGCTAGGGAAAATGGTCCACAGAACTGCCTGTTTCCCTGAAGTGCTCAATATTAGAAAAAAAAATGAAGACCCAATGATACAAAGATGGCTAAATAAATACACACTCCTGGTAAATTCAGATGACCAACAGTGTCTTACTAAAATCTGAAATAATGCCTGTGGAGGATAATCTAAAATTCTGTATCTAGGCAGAGAGTCATATCTTACCCATTCTTCACTCTGTTTAACTTCTCTTAATCCTGAGGACCATTTCATTTCTTTCTCTCCAATTGCCTCTCTCCATACCTGTAATTAGGTGTTACCCTGCTCTTTGTTCCCTCCCATTCCTTCTCTTAGAGATCCTAGTCACTCTCAAAGATTTAATATCGCTTTTGTGTAGTTGAGTCTCCTATATGTGTCCCTAGTTACAACCTCTCTTCTGAGCTACAGTCCACTGAGATTACATTCTGGAACTTGAAACACTCATATGTTCAAAGTCCAATGTATTATCACTATATGTACCAGGGTCTTCTTGATTGAAATGACAAAAACACAACTTCACTTAGCTTAACTAATTAAATGAACAGCATATATTTACCATGTAACCAGAGGCCCGAGCTAGATCTAGGGACTTGAATACTATTATCATGAAATTAGACCTCCGTTCCCCTCCCTTTTCCTTCTCTCTCTACCCTGTCTGTCTCTTTTACTTGTGTTTTCTTGTGTGTGTTTGTGGGTGGTTGACCTTCTATTCAGTCTCCATATCGTAGCTCCCATAAGTACCAGACTTGCCTTCCCTAGCTTAGTAAACCTAGAGGAAAGAGAGAATGTGTCTTTTCCAGTAGTTCCATCAAAATCCCATTAGGTTAAATTGGGACACTGACCATATGATAACTTATTATGTCACTAAAAAATGGAAAAGTGACTGATTATTAAAGTCCAAGTCCTTAGAAGCTGTGGATAAGTTTCAATCACATGAAGCAGGAGCAAAGCACTTAGTTCTGCACAGAAAGATTGAGCAACAGGCCAGACCTGTTGGTGCATGCTTATAATCCCAGCAACTCAGGAGGCCGAGGCAGGAGGATTGCAAGTTCAAAGCCAGCCCCAGAAACTTAGTGAGGTCCTAAGCAACTTAGCAAGACTCTGTCTCAAAATAAAAAAGTTCTGGGGATGTGGCTCATTGATTGAGTGTCCCTGGGTTCAATCCTTGTTACTAAAAAAAAAAAAAAAAAAAACATGAAGAATAGGCAAATTTCAACAATAGTCCACTTCTCCCCCAAAAACCCCATTGATTAAGTTGTTTCTGTTAAACAAGATATTGTATGTAAAAATGTTAAACATATATATTCTTTAAATGTTATTGATATTACTACTATAATTTTAACAGTATCTATTTTAATTGTAATTTTAACTGTAAATAATTCATTATTCAACCTTCAGAGCCACCTTTGACTACTACTTCCTCTCCCTGTTCTTAAACAGCATTTAGCCAGTTATCAGATCTTCTTGAAACAACCTATTGTAAAAGGCTTCTACCTAAGTCCCTGTCCGTCAGATACAACCCTTTCCAATCCAGATGAACTTTTCTTTTTCTTTTTTCTTTTTTTTTTTTTTTTTAGAGAGCAAGAGAGAGAGAGAAAGAGAGAGAATCAACTTTTATTGAGTTTTTTCACATGGCTTTTGTTGCTCCAACACTTAGTTGTGTACGTGGGACCTGGGGTTTGAACCTGTGCACTTGTGCATGCCAGGCAAACACCGCAACCACCAAGCCACCGCTCGAGCCCCAAAGATGAACTTTTCTTGAGGCACAATGCTGATCACATTCTGGTTCATAAATCTACCTTGCTCTCCATGCCTTAAGAATCAATGGTCACTAATATTAGCCAATGCTCAAAGCTCAACTCTCCAGAAACTAGCTTCAACATGCCTCTACAGATTTATTCCCCACCATTCCTGTAAATATCCCCTAAGTCTCTAGCCAGTAGGAACTAATCACTGTGCCAGATCGCTCCACCTCCAAAGATCTCTGGCTGCTTCCACCTGGGATGGATGGAGCACAGCTCACTTCCTGGTCAGTGTTCTTCCCATTTTATGAGCCCTACTGGAGGAACTCTTTTACACGGTCTGGCACCCAGTAGGTACTCAGTAGATGAATGGATAAAAGAAAATTGGGGGATGCATGTAGAGCTTTTACTTACAAAAATGGATTTTATCAAGGCAAATCTGTTATACATAGTGCGTTTCAGGTTAAAATCAGAATACTTGCATGACATAATAACACACACACAATTTAAGGCCAACAGTTAGGATTGATCAACCTAGGCATCTGCAGAGCCCTGTGACTAAGTGAGCCATAAACTCTTCAGGAACTGCGTTATAAGCTGAAGCATACAAAGTAAACAACATAAAAGGATGGAAACCTCTTGTACTTACGAGGAGAAGGGAAGAAGACAATCCTACATTATTAGGCACTTAAATAACAATGGGTGAGATCTGATCCTCAAATTCCTTCTCTGATTTACATTTTCTTCTTTGCTTTAGAAAAAATAAAGGCATTCTGTGTCCGGAATGGTGGTGCACTCCTGTAATCTGAGCAAGTTCAAAGCCTGCCTCAGCAATTTAGAGACCCTAAGGAGTTTAGCAACACCCTGTCTCAAAATTTAAAACAATAAAAAAGGTTGGAGGAGTGGCTCAGTGGTTAAGTCCCCCTGGGTTCAATTCTAGGAACAAAAACCAAACAAGCAAAAAAAGACAGGCCTTTTGGGAACAGGATAGAAAATAGGCCTAATCACACGTGTTAATAGCAGGTGAATAAGTGAGGGCCTGGAGTTCTGAGTGGAGGGTTGTATGGCTCCGTGGAGAAGAATCAATGGGTTGATTGATTATTGATGTCTGCCATGGGAAAGGGGGAAGGATCTCTCATTTCATTTGAGTCTCCTTGGAGGGGCCTTTCCTGGTTATTTTTATCGAAAATTATCTTTTCATTTTTCTCCAAAACACTTAGCGTGATCCAACATTACCTCATATGTACATGTTTTATTGCCTGTCTCTTCTTTGCTTGGAAATATAAGCTCTACAAGGAATTCACTGGTATATTCCCAGTTCCAAAACAAAGCCTCCTCAACAAATGTTTATGGGTTGAGTGAATGAATGGCTTTCATGCTCTGTGTTAGCTAAACTGGGCTAAGCTAAAGTTCCTCTTATCATGGGAGAAATCAGAGATATCACAAGCATACAAACAGTCGCATCTCTTCCAGAGTTGTTTTTTGTTTGTTGGTTGGGTTTTTGTTCTGTTTTGGTTTTTTTTGTTTGTTTGTATAAGGGCTTGAACCCAGGTGTGCTCAACCACTGAACTACATCCCCAGCCCTTTTTATTTTGTTTTTTATTTTGAGACAGGGTCTCACTAAGTTGCTTAAGGCCTCACTAAATTGCTAAGGCCAGCTTTGAACCTGCAGTTCTCCTGCCTCAGGCGCTCAAGTTACTGGGATTATAGGTGTGTGCCACCACACCCAGACCTTTCACAGTTTTTTACATGAAGAAAACAAAACAAGGAAAGCTGTTTCTTAGTTTTGGGAAAGGAGAGCAAATTCCCTATATCCTATGTGTAACAGCCATTGAAAACTAAGTTTTAGGAGCAGACAAAAAAGCTGATCTCTCCTCTCCCTTTCTCAGAGATTGTCTGTGGAACACAATGCTGGGACCACCCACAGAGCAAAGGCTACGGGACAGCATATGCGTGTGTTCTAAGCTGGCTCCTCCACTATAATGGAAGAACTGTTTAAAAGAAACAACCACAATCTTGGGAGAGAGAGTTACAGCAATGAATCATAACATTGTAGTGACACTAATTTAAGATTCAAAGGGTTTGGGAGTCACGACTGTCAAACAGCATGTTGTGCGATGCTGGGCTTAGGAGACAGCTGTGAATGAGTGAGCACGAGTTTACCCAGGAGTGGAAAAGAAATACACAAAGGAAGCCCTCTGGCGAAGTATATTTCATTGCTCAGGGTTTGGGGGCAGGGTGCAAGAATCTCTGAGCTAAGTTCACTCCCCACCCCCCAACTGAATGCTTGGCTTCCGTAGGGGAATCTGATGTGGGAAAAAGTGACAGTGATTCCACTCAGGTGGTGTGCATGCTATGGTGACCAAGGTGTGGGAGACACCAGAGTTAGGGAAGAACAATGAGCATGAAGCTTTAGGGGTCGGGACAGGAGTGGGCTAGCAAGTGGAAGTCAAGGAGAATGTGCAGGGGATGGAGAGGCTGCGCAGGTGTGTGGGTGCCTGCCGAGGAGAGAACACCCTGGAGGAACGGGAAAGACCACGGGCAGAGGCCATTCCATGGCATTGTGACCACTGGAAGGGGGAGAGTTCAAGGATTGTTAGCTGGTGGGCGAAAATGGACATATGTGTTTTATGTCTCAGAATTTATATCTGCACAAAACCTTCCCTAAATTTATTGCCGTTCTCAAGAATGGAAACAATTGCAGTGCAGCTGTTAAAATAGATTTTTTTTTTTTTAAATGAGAAGGTTACAGGAAACAAATTGACTCAAAGCCTAGGAAAATCTTATTATTTTAACTGGACATTGACTTTAGCTCTTAATTTCCTAGTAGCCATGGAAGAAAAAAAAGAAGCATTTTGATATCTGGCAGATCAAAAAAGGAAATCAGTGGGATTAAATGAAACTTTTCTTCTTAATTCAAAACAAAGAGAACTGAATCTGTCTGTGGAAAGGGATGGGGAACCATACTGATAGAGAAGTTGTAAACGTGTTGAAAGGGGAACGTGGTTTGTGGAGGTGTCCACGCCACACCAGCCCTGCTGCGTGGGTCCCGTTCTCCTTCTGAAGCTGGCTCATTTCTGCTGTACCGTTTTCATCTGCTGTCCATCCTTCTTCTTGACACTGCTCTAGCTGCTGGACGTGCTGTGGCTTGTAAACCTCTGCACGCACACCTTACTGTGATGCTTCTTTTACTTTCTAGTTTTTACTGCACATCACTCTGGGTAAGGTACATGGACTGGGAGAGATTTTTATCCTGTGCTAATATTGAAACATAAATCATTTCAGACTTCCATCCTTACCCCCCATCCCGTGGGTCGTATATAGCTCTTCTATACACTGTTTTATCCCTCCTTAATCCAAAGAGTGTATCTCAGCTTGCCTCTCACCTTCCCTGTGGGCTCCCAGAGTCTGTAGTAGGATAGCATTTGCACCTAAGCAATAAAGACAGGGGTGTCAGACTTCTCCCTCACTTCAGGGGCCTCCTGAGTCACATCCACAAACCCTGATATTGTTCTCACCACACTTTCTCATAGTACTCTTCATACTGTATTGTAATTGCTTATGCAATCTGACAACCTGACTGCCAAGTTCCCGAAGACCTGCACTGAGAGGTACCCCTGTGCCTGTCTGGTTTGCTGTAGCATCCCAGCACAGCTCCGTGCCTGGCAGGAAGCAGGCATCCAAAAAAAAATTGTTTTTTTTTTTTTTATAAAGAGAGAAGGACAGTGAGAGACACAGAGAGAGAGAGAGAGAGAGAGAGAATCAATTTTTATTGAGTTTTTCACATGGCTTTTGTTGTTCTGACACTTGGTTGTGTATGTGGGTGCTGGGGTTACAACCCATGTACTTGAGCATGCTGAGCAAGCACTATAGCCAGAGCCACCCAGCCACCGCTCCAGCCCTCCAAAATTATTTTTTTAAACAGATATTTGTTAAGCAACTACCCTACATCAAGGAACATAGACAAATCCCTTTGTTCTTGTAGACTGCATTTTCTCAAGGGTTTTGTAAGTGAACGACTGAAAGTCATAGAGGAAATAAGGAGATCAGTTGAGAAAGAGAGGAGGCAGGACATTCCAGTAGATTCTGAAACTGGAATGTGCCGGAAGCACTTCTGGGGGCTTGGGAAACAGAAGGCATGGCAGGGCCTCCCTCCTGCAGGTGGTCCTCAGACCACACTTGGAGGAATTTCGCTTCAACAAACCATACCTGGGCTCCTGCTGAGGGAGGCTTGGGAGGAAAATATTGATGAATGGGGTCGGGTTTCATGTTCATGTCAAAAAAAAAAAAATCTACAGAGCACTGAGTTGTGAAACAGTTAAAAAGTGAATATAAAACAAAAGCACATAACGGTTGCCTTTTGTGATAAGGGAGAAAGGCTTTGGTTGCTTTTTCCCTAAACCACCACAGAAACTCCTGTGCTGGGGAATTAGCCAACACCTGGACCACACCACCCACCTCTGCTGGCCGAAACATCTGGATATCACACAGGCCTCTCAGAGATCAAAAAAAGGCCTGCTCCATACTTTACAGAGAGGCCCAAGGTACATACCAGTTTCTGCTTTCTGCCTGTCCCCACTTTATATGACAGTGGGGACAAAGCCAATCTGTTCACCTGCTGCTCTCATTCTTTGAAACTTGAAGTGTGTGGGTGGGTGGCTTGAAGGCTTTCTCTACCCCACACAACTTCCTTGTCTCACCTTCAATCCCCCTTACATGGAACACACATTGGAAAGTAGGGAGAGAGCCGCTCCCTTTCGCCCTAGCCAGCCCTTGCCTGGGCATGTGAGGACCTAATGGCAGCACCCCTGAACTCATTGTGAACCAGCCAGGGAGTGCCTGTCCCTAGAGTCCTCCAGGGACACCCAATAATGCAAGCCTTTTGGTGGCCCAGCCTTTCCTGGTCTCTTAGCCTTTCTTCTCTCACTTCCATGGTGCTGTGCTTTGGATATGGCCCTTCCAAACTCCAGGTATTGCCAGTGTGATGAAATTAAAAGGTGGAGCCCACAAGAGGTCCTTCTTCATTACTGGCTTAAGGCCATTATAAAAGAGGCTTCAGGGAGCCTTTGGCTGGCTTCCTCTTCGGCATTCCACGAGGTGAGGACACAGCCCTCCAGGTGATGCAATCCTTACAAGACAAGGGACAAAACCTGCGGGCACCTTGATCTTGGATTTCCTGGCCTCCAGAACTGCCAGAAAATGTTGCAGAATAAACAAATGGATTAAGACAGATGCTTTCTACCAACCCCCTTAGAAGCACCATTATAAGATCAAAAACTAATTATCCCCCTTTTTGCTGAGGGTTTCCTGAACATCCTGTTGTAAAGGACATCTGATGTCTTGCTAAGGCGTCATTTCCCCCTCTGGGCTGGAGACTGCTCCTTCCCTCAAGTCACACAAAGCAGAGGACCAGGTGGGGTCTACATACTCCAAGCCCCCCTCACTTCTGCTGCTAAACCATCCTCCATCCTTGTGTGCGAGCTCCAGCTTTGTCGAGGTGTCTGCTTGCTGGATATGTCCTGGGTTGGAGAAATCCAGCTTCCTCTTTGTTTCAATATATGAGCCACTGACTAAAAACAGAAGTTACCCAAGTGTCCAGACTGGTGCTTCTACTAACCCCTGCTCTCCAATGCTACCCCATGATCTTTTTAAGCACCACTGACGAGGTCCCATCTGCCAATCTCCTTTTCCCTTTCTCTTTCCCTCAGGTTCCACCCTCCATTCTCATTATTTCAAGCATTTGCCATATTTACTGAATATTTACAGTGTGCCTCTCTTTGCTTTCATTGGGACAATCTGTGCTCCTACAGCTCAGGTTAAGGTAGCCTTGGGGACGAGCAGGAGACTGCAGAGCTCAGAATTCAGGAGCTGCCTGAGTATGAGCTTGGGCTTCTCCACATCTTGCCTGTGCAACTCTGGGCAATTTTGTGTTCTCTATGCTTCAGCCTCCCACTGTAAGATGAAATGATAACACTTTGTAAGGCTATTAATGCACAGGGAAACCCAAACAGGGTAACATATGCTGCAAACTCAAGAAGTACTTCTTATCTCTTTCACTAATATTTCTAGGGTTCTTCCTCTCCCCAGGAGAGTGGGTTTCCAAATACAGAACCTTCCAGGTGGGAGGTGGAGATGGGTCATAGTGGCTGAATTCCAGGAAGCTTTATCAATGTCTACATTTGTCATGGGAAGAAGCAATGTGGCATCTCAAGTCTAATTCAAGAGAAATTTAAATAAAACTTCGTGTAGCTAAAAATCAATCAATCAAAAAATTTCATGTAGCTTCTAACCCTCTTCCCCACTGCATAATTTCCTCCCAGTTCAGTCCTTTTCCATCATTGTGACAACTCAGATCTTTTAACAAGTGTGAGGAGGCATTTTTAGGAAAAATGGAACTGTGTCCACAAATGTATGCCTTTGTTCTGCTTTGTATCCATTTGCCCTCAGGGGCTTAATTTTGGCCCTTGGTGTCACGCAGAATGTGCTCATGCATGCTGGGAATTCCTCCAGAGATTTTAACTTCTCCATTTCAAGGAGATTTCTTTCCCAATGCCCAGGAAATACCAATATTAGGAAAACACAGTCAGGTAATGAAAGATCATGTGCATGCCAAACTTTCACAGAGGCTCCATGCTAAAGGACAGAGGGCTGCACTCTGGGGTAGCTATGAACTATCTATTGCATGAGTTTTTCTCTGGCTTTAGTACCTAGTCTGACTCGCCTTGACCCCAAGCACATGGCATTGTATGTAAAATCTACCTAGCATTGGTATACTATGGTTTCACATTTTTTTTAAAAAAAGGTTTCCTCTTCTATAATTCCAAATGACCTTTACTTTGAAGTTCCAAACAGTTCAGCTTACCTACAAGTAAGCCACCAAAGTGATTCACAAGAAGGAAAAAATAGTGGATTTTAAGTGTGGCGACACTGCTGGCTTCACATGACAAGCTGATATCCCCGTTAGCTGCTCCATACAGGACACTTGTAGGACAGAACATGTACAGGAAGACAAAAGTTCATTTTCCCAAGAAGAGGCGTACCAAGGGGTCCAAAGTATGTAAAACTGCAGAGTTCCTAAGAAGAATTTTTAAAAACTGACTGATGTGAGACTGTTTTTAAAATTCCTCCTTATCACTTTGCTTTTCGTACAATCTCAAGGGTTTTGGCATTGCTCTCCTTTTGGTTACAGGGAGTGTAGATCCACTGCTTTTTTCCATCTCCTTGTGTTAGGTTTATTGCTGCTTCTAACATCTTGCCCACATTCCTCCATTAAGTCACAGTTCACAGCATTAGAAAGTTTTAGGTAATGGTTCTCTTTTCCATCCACAAGGGTTTTGAATGCCATTAATGAAAACCATTGGAAAGCTCTAGATAGCAGTTGCAGGATCCAGAGTTTTCTCCTTCCAGGTACAGTAGGGCATAGAGCATCAGCAAGCAACTGTGCTGAGAATTACGCTTGCCCACCAAGGGTAATCCTGACTTCCCTAGGACTTCCCTAGTTTTACTACTGACACCCATCAGTTCCAGGCATACTGAAGAGCCAATCACCTTAAACCTGGGAACTCTATGAAAATGATAACAGCCCACTCTTGTCCGCAGTCCCTCTCTAGACACTGTCTTATATTGTTCTGCATGGGGATGGACATTTAATGTCCTTTAAAATTCCCCCTTCCAGGTGGTTCTGATACTCAATGAAGGCTGGAAACCACCCCATAAGATAATCAGGTTGAATCAGGCCAGTGACAACAGGGTTCTAATAGGACATGCCAAGAGATATAATTCTGTGAAATTAATAACTCCAATTTCTCAGAGGCCTTTGGAAAATGAAGGTACTAATGGCTTAATATTTTTCCAATCTTTAAAATAAAAAAGAGTCAAAGAAAGATGTGAGAAGATCCAATTGGATCCAATATCTAAAACCATCAGTTACATGATCATCGTCCTTAATTCTCAGATAATGGGATGTGAGCCCTATCTAAGTGCCCATGAATCTTATCCAGTATTAACTTACTCCTCAAGAATCCAAAGCCATGTAGGGGCAAAATATAGAAGAATCAAAAGGGGGTGTAGGCAATGTGGGGGTAATTCTGGTTTAAGAACAAATGCATATCATATTGTTACTTTATATGCATTTATGATTGTACAGTAACTCAACTCCTTAATGATTTTTTTTAAAAAGAATCCAACGCCAATGGATTAATTCAAACTGAAGAGGCATCGCCCAGGCTCAGCTGATGCCCAGTGACCTGCACCCTTTATTGCACACCCAGCCTCAGAGTCACATTCCCATTTTCATGCTGCAGTAAACCCAGCAACCCTTCACCAAACCAAAGATGCTTTCAAGGAGAAAAATCAAACTAAATAAAAACCAAACCAAAAAAATAAAATTCTTCTTTACAATTTCTTACCAGGCATGATGGCACATGCCTATGGTCCTAGCGCTTGTGGAACTGAGACAGGAGGATCACAAGTTTTAGGACAGCATAGGCAACTTAGCAAGACCCTGTCTCAAAAGAAAAAATTAAATGGTCTGGGGATATAGTTCAGCAATAAAGCACCCATGAGTTCAGACTTTAGTATACTTGTACATATTTATACATCCTTCAGTATTTCTCAATATGTTTTACTGCAGATTGATGCAATTTCTCAATTTTACACCCACCTTCTTTGGAAGAAACCCCAATAAGAACCTAAGAACCATCATGAGGCCTTGGGAAAGGAAGTGCATTTTAGCAAACCTTATCCAGAAAGTAGGAGCCCTCTGGCATTTGGTCTAGCCAATAACCGGAGCTATAGATTCACATGAGACTTTGGGCCAGGTCACCAATTCAGCATTCCTTGGGCTGGCATTGTCTTCTGTGTGCCTATGGATACCTCATTTGAGGCTGCTAAAAGGGACCCTGGGAAGTATGCTCTAGATCCTGGATCGCAGCCTTTTCTTTTTATCTTTCTTTTCCACATTTTTTAGTTGGTACATTATAGTTGTTTATTGATGGGATTTGTTGCTACATATTTGTACATGCACATGATATAACAGTATAACTTGACCACTATCACTCACCAGCATTTCCTGGTCTCCCTCTGTACCTCCCACCCATGAGACCCTTTCCTCCACCAATCTCCCTTTGATTTTTAGGGGATCCACCCTGACCTTTATTTTCCTTTTTCCTCTTTAACTTCCGATTATGAGAGAAAATATAGGACCCTTAACCTTTGAGTTTGACTTATTTCACTTGACAAGATGGTCTCCAGTTCCATCCATTTTCCTTCTAAGGCCATAATGTCCCAGCCATTTCTTTATCTCAGTCGCAGACACCCATACACTCTGAGCCAGCCAAGAGAAAGGATTGACTGCAAGCTGTGTATGAGGCTAGAAAATCATTAAGTTAAGGCAAGAGACTGAAGAAAGGTTATGCCAGATAACTGAGGATTAAAATTTAATATGTAAGACTTGGGTACTCAATCGTAAGTTGCTGTTTAAAATAGCACAGCTGTTAGAGCTCTTGTATTTGTTACAACATTCCATGGCTCTGGGACCAAAGTAACTTGGAAAGTAAAATATGTGAGTTCTGTGGCTACAACTCTACAGGTTTCAAATCAATAATCTGGTGTCAGGACTCTAGAATCCCTGTTTTTCAAACTATTTTTCAAAGTCCCCTGGGTGATTTTTGTCCATGGTTAGGTCTGTGAGCTTCACCCTGTAGTCTTTTTACTAATCATCTTTGGGAAGATGAAAAGACCACAGACCTATGTTATAAAGTGACATGATTCTAAAGGAACAGTGACAAGCTGGCGGTATTCAACTTTCAGATTGCTTATCTATTAACGATGGGGCTACCATTGCTGCTCGTTAGAATATCTCCCATTTCTAACTCTTCGTTCTTTTAATGAGCCCTCCAGCCTGAGCCGACGAAGCCCTGTATCTGGTACCCATCGCCTACCTCATTATGCACAAGAAAGTGTGTTATTGCTGGGGGAATCTTATCCTTGATCTTCCAAACTGGGTCACTTTTGAAAATGAAAGGGGGAATTATTAATAATCACACCAAGCAACAGGAACAAATTGGGACTGTCTGTGGGCAAACTGCGATAGATGTATGTTGATCCCATTATTTCTCTCGACCCATCAGCCACTTCATGGGAACCCTCTTTCTCAATTTGTTGATTAGTAACAATATCTGCCTTAAACTTCCTCCTCTCCCATCCACTACAAAAGCATTGGCCATTCTGGTATTTGGTTGAAGGTTCGTGATTTTTCACTTTTTTATTTTAAATTCCTCTCTATTAGAACCTATTTCCTTCACACTGAAAAGTACCCAGTATTGCATTAGAAATAATACCAGGCTCTATTAGACATGTAGATGATAAGGGTAGGACCCCTTGTATTTCTTCCCGACTTCCCATCCCTCCTCTCTCTAGAGAATCACCATCCTGAATTTATCATTCCTTTTCAAATTTTTCACTTCACCACATATGCATGAATTCATAAATGCCTTGCTCTGTTCTGGTTTTAAATCTGTGTATATCATTCTGCAGGTTGCCTTTTGTCATTATCACCATTTTTAGAGATTTATCCGTACTAATTTACCCACACCGGTATCCATATCATTGTAGTTCATTC
This sequence comes from Aplodontia rufa, assembly GCA_004027875.1. Lineage (NCBI taxonomy): Eukaryota > Metazoa > Chordata > Mammalia > Rodentia > Aplodontiidae > Aplodontia > Aplodontia rufa. Next base: position 15,941 of record PVKS010002164.1, read on the forward strand.
ACTTTAAACACGGAACAAAAGTCTTTTCTAGTGGACAACTTAGTTATATGTTCTGCTACTCATAAACGTTTATGTTTATCCAACCTTTTGCTGTTAACAATGCTGATATAAGCACTCTTTTATGTTCTTTGTTTTGGAAGATGAATGAAATTTTGGGGGATATATTCTTAGAAATCGAATTTGAGGTTGTAGGTTCGTGCTTCTTCAATGTTACCAATTTTTTCTCTCTAAAATGATGTGCGGTTTACATTTCAACATTCACAACCTCTCCCTTCTGCCAACACACGGTTTTATCAGCTGTTTCCATCTTGTCACTCTGGAATATGAAAGGACACATTGTTATTTCAAATTGCATTTCCCTAATTACTCGTGATTTGAGCCTATTTTTACATATTTTATCAGCCATCTACTGTTCCTCTTCTACGAACCATACATTCATAATTTTTGCCCTTTCTCCCCACTCGGTTGTTTTGTTCTGAGTGATTTGTGTCGTTATTTACAAATTCTGGGTACAACCTTTTGTTGGCAATATGCTTTATAAATCTCCAAGTCTGTGGTCTGAATTTTAATTTTGTTCTTGGTGTCCCTTGCTGATTATAAGTTTTTATTTTGGAGAACTCAGATTTATCAGTCTTTCCCCTTATGGTTCATGCTTTCCTATGTCTCGTTGGAGAAATATCATCCTACCCTGAAACCAAGAAAATATATTCTATACTTTCTTCTAAAAGTTTTAAAATTTTGTTCTTCATAATTTCATCTTAGAAGTAATTGGTGAAATGAGATAGGGGTATAATTTTAATTTTTCTCTAGGATCATCACAGGATCATTTATTGAATAGTTCTTCTTCCCCTCCCTCTGCAGGGTCATCTGTGTTACTCGTCTGTTATTCCCTATGCTTTATTTTATTCCATTAACCTGTATGTCTATTCCTGCATCATTATCACAGTCTTAGTTAGATAGCTTTATAATGAGCTTTGAAATGTCCCCTTTTCTTTTTCAAAATTCTTGGTACTGGTATTTATTTCTCCTCTTTTTTTCTTTTATGTTTTGGTACTAGGGATTGAACCCAAGGTGCTCTACCGCTGAGCTATATCTCCAGTCCTTTTGATTTTGAAACAGCGTCTTGCTAAATGCTTAGGACCTCATTAAATTGCCGAGGCTGGCTTTGAACCTGCAATCCTCCTGTCTCAGATTCCCAAGCTGCTGGAATTACAGATGTAAGCCACAGCACCTAGCAATAGTAGCCTCTTCTTTATACAACATGCTGAGAATAAACACAGAAGCAAAGGTACCTCCATTAGGTCCTCCACATTGTAGAATTTCCACTTGTATTTTCAGGAAACTTCAGATATTACTGGCGATCCATCACCTTTGTCAGAGACCAAGTGAGGGAGCTGGTATCAATTCATAGGGCAGATTGATTTCTCCTCTTCCTCATCTTCTTCCTCATCCTCCTCCCTAAGAATCAAACTGAAGGCCTTGTGCATGCTAGGCCAGCACTCTACCACTGAAGTACACTCCCAGCCCAATAATCCCATCTTTTTGGTTGTTTGTTTCTGGTCTGTTTTGATCTTTCTTTTTGAGAAAAAGATAAACATAGGAAGCAACTCTAATGTTTTCCTCTCAAACTTTACTGGACAAATTTATACTTCCCTAGAATGCAAGCTACATTTTGAAAACATCTTACATCCATGAACGAGTTGCTTTTAAAAGAAAAGATTCCTCACATAAGCCTGTGACTGAATCACAACTTTCTGGTGGTGCAGAATAAAAAATTTTATTTTTAATAACCACCTGGATAATTGTTTTAATTCTAGGTTTTAAAACCACAGGGACAGTTAATTTAGTTTACCAAACTGTTTCATTATTCTAGGAGTGAAAGTAGACTTTCTGGCCCTAGGTGGCGCTCGGGCTTCTCCCTCCTGGATCTAATGACCTCACCCCTCCAGATTTCAAAGAATTGGAGCCAGGCACACCTTGGCCCCAGGCACATGCTTGCCTGTCTGTGTGACCTGTCAGCTGAGAATGGTTTTATAATTTTAAGTGACTAAAGCAAATCAAAAGAATATATTTTCTAACACATGAAAATTTTATGAAATTCAAATTTCAGTGTTCATAAATCAAGTTTTATATCAGTTCATTTGATGTGTTAGCAGTGGGTGCCTTCGCACTGCGAAGGCAGTGAGTTCAGTAGTTGCAATGGAGAACTAATGACCTACAAAACCTGAACTGTTTACCGTCTGAACCTCTGCAGAAATAGTTTGCCAATTTTGGTCTGGGGTGGAAGCCAGGATGTTATTGGACTGTAAGATGGCACGTTCTCAGAGGCCCCGATCTAAGCAGTGAGTTCACTGCTGTGATTCTCTGGCACTTTCTCAAGTTCTCCACCAAGGATTCTGGGGGTTCTGAAGGCCTGGAGTTAGAGCCACTTTAAGGTCTTTGCAGGGCCTGACCCTTTCTTCTTTACTACATTAAACTTTATTAAAATGTACTACATCCCTCATAATGCACTTTATATGCAACTGTAAGAGTTGAGTTGAAGTATAGTTTCCAATTTGGCAAAATGTTTCATCTTATAGATACTGAAATTAAAGATGTACTGTTTAGAGGTCCAGAATCCAGGAGTCACGAAAGAGATTCTTGAGTTCAAATCCTGACCTAACCATTTACTAACAGAGTGCCTTGCTTTCCCAAGCTGTAAGATGAAGATGGAAATAGAGTTAACAGAGGTATCCGAAGGGCAAATGAGTCGGTGTGAGAGAAGTTCTCAGGACAGAGCCTGGGGCATGACATAGTCATTTTTAAAAAATTTTTCCTAGGGGCTGGAGTGGTGGCTCAGCGGTTTCCGCCTGGCAAGCATGAGGACCTGGGTTCAAACCCCAGCACCATGTACACAACTGAGTGTTGGAGCAGGCCATGTGAAAAACTAAATAAAGTTGTTTCTCTCTTTCTCTGTCTCTCTCACTGTCCCTCTCTCTTTAAAAAAATTTTTTTTCCTAATTTGGAGTCTATATAGTTTTTGCTTTGGTCCACATCAGCCCTTGAAACATCCATTGGGCCTCAAGCACTGTGTTATAGTCCTAAGTGGCTTAGACAACCTGTGCTCCACCCTTTGGGTGCAATCATCTCTGTGCTACTCTGGGACAAGTTTTCCCCCTTTGTGGCTCACTTGTGTTTCCATCAGAGAAGCAAGACCTAGAAGGTTGAAATTAGGGATTAAATCCTTTGGAGGAAAGGACTAGGCAACCCCTAGCCTGCTTCTGTTATTCAAAAAAAAAAAAAAAAAAAAAACCACCTCGGTTTGGGACACCCTGAGGTTAACTTAATTCATCAGGAAACTGTATTAAAGAAACCTTATGATGGGGGAAGAAAGGAGCCTGCATTTGCATGTTTCCCTCCTTTAAAGTGGATGTGGTGTTCTCTCAGTCTTGCTGGTTCAGAATCCCAGGTTCTAGTGACACATTATCACTCAAATTGTTTTTTTTCCCACAGGGTATATACTACAGCAAAATAATGTGACTGACCACCACCATCCCTAAAGGTAGAAATCTTCTATATCTCACAAGTCTGAACTGCTTATGAGTCCCTGGGTCCTTCAGTAGACATTCTGTGACCCAGGCAGTTGGGACCAAAGTGAACTTTGTCTCCAAGAGCTTCCCTTTAGGTTCTGTTCTTCTTTCCTGTCTGTTTTCTTAGATGGGCCTCAAGCCACTAATAACCCTAGTTGGCATGATATTATGTCAAACCATTTTTTTTTAAAGAGAGAGACAGTGAGAGAGAATCAATTTTATTTAGTTTTTCATGTGACTTTCGTTGCTCCTAGTTGTGTATTTGCGCATGCCAGGCAAGCACCATAAGTACTGGGCCACCACTCCAGCACCCACAAACCATTTTTAAATCCTTCTTTTCTCTAAATCTAAGCAATCCCATGAATGGAATGTTTTCTGTGTAAGCAGGCGGGAGAGCTCCCTCTACTGGGCAGACACACTCCTGCCCACACTGAGGATGAAGAAAACCAGCTTTTACATTCTACCTCAAAGAAGAAAACGATTTATATTTTTGATGTGAAAAAAGCTTTACAATGCAGTTGATCATTCCCTGGGATGAACTACCACCAACTCTGCCCTTCTCTGCTTTCCTTTGCCAAAGCCGTCGGCTAAGCGTTGCCAGGACTCATTGTGGAAAAGACCAAGGCAGCACCAGGTATTTTCATTGCAGCGATGTGCAAACCTGATGAGGAGCCATCAGGCAGGGCTACAGAGCCCTTCACTTGCTTCACTGATGGAAATGTTAATTCTAAAGCCAATTCAATGACAGATACAGGCTGTGCACCAGCTTGGCACAGATAGGTGATTTCTGTGGCTTCCTAATGCAGAGTTGTCTCTCTAACGCCTTGTCGGTGAGAAATTCTGTAACCTTTCTCTCTCCACTGTGACTCTTTTTCACATCCTTAATAAAAAGATGTTGGCCAGAAAGTGAAACACCATATGGATTGAGAGATAGGAATAAGCAGGGCATATTGTGACCATTTTCCATTAATTCAGACTAACTAAAATACTGGCATGCAGAAGAAAAGAGTCTGGGGAGGTAGGTGAGCAAGGTATAAGTCAAATAGATCTTTAATGCAAGTCTAGGCTTCATCATGACATAAAGGATCATAACCTTTTTTTGTTTTTAGGGAAAGATAGTCCATTTTTTATCTTTTTCATCTGTTTTTTTTTTTTGTTTTTCCTTTATTTAGTTGTATATGTGGTTCTAGGGATTGGACCCAGGTCCTAGTATATGCCAGGCAAGTGCTACACTGCTGAGCCACCTCTCCAGCCCCAGGATCATAATCTTATAAGCCTACAAGGTACACCGAGGTAAGAGAGGGACTGAAGCAGATGGACAGGGACAGGAAAGAATATGACCCATTCAGAGGGAGCACCCACAGTTTTACTCAGCCATGATTGCCACATGTGAACGTTTCTTTCCCCCAAACAAATCTATATTTTTACATTTTGGCAATTAATTAAAAATACCCTCAGCTTAGAGCACCTTGTCAGATCGGTTAGTGAGCTACTGGAACAGCCAAGTGATGGGAACTTGGGCTAAGGTGTGGTCAATGAAAATTCAACTGTTTCTGCTATTTTATCTCTGGAGTCACGATTGGCTGATTCGCTCTCATTATGGAAAAATTTCAGGATAAGGATGAGTTCCTAGCCTTACTATTTAGCATCTCCTCAATATGCCTTGCTACCCATTAGAGAGAAGTCTAGCATTTATGACAGGTCTCATTTTTGTGTGACTGTGAACCAGTAACTACACAGTAGGTGCTTAGTACATGCTAGATAAATTAATTCATGCAAGAATGATTTATTTCATCTTGAAGAAAATACAGCTCTTCAGATTAGATGAAATCCTATGCCCTACTATACTGACAATAGATGGCTTTGTGATAAGGCAATAAAATAAAAATAAATTCACTCATGATTGACCTGATTATATCCCAAGTGAGGGCGCTGAAGCATATTACTTTTATGTGGAAGGAAGGAGTATATCTTAAAGAGAGATTCCAGGGTATGATACCTTTTCAGGACTTCAGGAATAAAGTCTTAGTTCCAGAGTACCGAATACTCTAGTACTAAAGAAAACAGAGCTTCCAGGGAGTATAATGAGGTTGTCCTTCCAAATAGCTTCCATTGGTAAACCAGTGCTGCTTGCAGGGACCCTTTCCTTCAGCCACCCATTCAATATGACTTTATTGAGAAATTAGTCTTTATCAGGCCCTGGGGTGCAACAGCGATAAGACATTGCCCTTGCCCTTATAAGCAGATAATAGCACAGTGGGACATATGCCATGGATGGGTAGTCACAGGGTGTTTTGGAAGCTCTCAGAAGGGCATGGAAACCTACCTGGTGGGATGCGGGTCCCCGAAGGTATTTTGTGGAAGCGACGTATGTGTTTGGAATTACGGGATGAATGGGAGTAATCCCGAAGAAGCTTACTTTTGGGTGAGAGGGTGGGTAGTGGGAAGCAATGGAAAGGGCAGGGGAGTGTACCAAGAAAAAGAAAGTGTACTCAGTGCAGCAGGTAAGAGCTAGCCTAGTGTGTCCCCAGAATGGGGATTTAGAGCATAAAAAGAAAGTGGTGATATGAGACTGCAGCCATAGTTAGAGGATAATCCTGCAGGGCTCTGTAAACTACGTTAAGGAGTTTGGGTGTTGTGGTAAGACAAAGCGAAAGCATAGAATGTTAGTCAAGCGACTCAAATGATCACACATTTTAGAAGAATGTGATGTGAAACAAGCTTGAAGGGAGGGATCAATTAGGAGCTTGTTGGATGCAGGATGTGAACAGTGGAAGTGGGTAGAGAGAACTGTGTAGATGAGAAGGGTTCTAGGAGACCAGAGTCCCTGGTCTACATCTCATCTCATCTCTCTCTCTCTCTCTCTCTCTCTCACACACACACACACACACACACACCCTCCTCCTCTTCCTCCTTTGGAACTGATTACCTGCACTACTGGAGATAGGTGGGGAAGAAATCAGGGATGGAGCCTACAGGGAGATTCATTGGGTCCAGAAGATAAGAAATGCAGAAGAGGAAACAGGTTGCTGTTGGGGAGATGGATATTGTTTTGGGTGTTGAATTTAGATATTTTTGGTACCTTCCAATTGAAGTAATCAATAAACAGTCTGATATTACATTAGGAAAGCAATCTGTCCTGGAGATCCAGATGTGGGAGACAGCTGTGTGAGTGGGCAGGCTAGGAATCTAAGAAGGCACACTCATCTGTTATCCCAGGGATGAGAAGGTGGTCAGGTTATTGACATGTTGGTGGGGTGAAAGACAAAAGGACATATTTTCATGTAAAATGATAAAATTTTTAAATTAAAATATAAACATATTCACACATACTTAACTTCCCTGATTGAAGTTTTACATGGTCTTTAATGCTTGGATCACACTTACAAGGCATTATCTGTGATTTTTAGTTGATTTCTATAAATAGAACGAGAACCAAAAGACATTTTCAAAAACCCCAAAGTGTATATTCCCTCTATTTGCTTACTTTTTCCTTTGGTCATTTATGGTTGTCTCACTTAATCTAATTCTTCTTTTTAAAAACAATTTGACTCCATGGAATCTTTCTAAAACATTCAACTCTTTGTTTTTGCAAGCAAACTTTATAAAATTATGGAATATTTAATTACAGTGCATATCAAATAGAATTTATATACGGAACAAATTTTATTTGGTAAATGCACAATTCAACTAGTGTGTGCAAACGGCCAGGGCATTTTACAGAGTAACCAAACAGCTAGAGCATAGGTCAGGATTTTTACAGAGAGGTTGAAGAATACATATTGGTTTATCAGCTGATTAACTGAGACTGTTTAAGAGAGCTTGAATAATGCAAATTTGATGAATATAAATGCAGTGATAATTCCTGTTCTGCAAAATCACTCTTTAAAATCAAAGTTCTACCTCTCAGTCTATCAGAATTGTTGTTTTTATTTTTTTGCAGTAAGGCATGCATGAGCCTTCCTTATTTTTCAAATTCAAAAGAGAACTCCATATTATAATGGTGACCTTAATGTTACCCCAAGTCTTGGTGAACCAGAACAAATCTCATAATCAGATTTGCCTTTTTCATTGTTTCTTAAATTTTTGAAAATCTCCCAAACCTAATTTTTTATGTACTGATGATGATTAGGTTGCTGACTTTTAAAGTTATTCCATTGAGGGGCTGGAGCGGTGGTTCAGAGGTCACAGTGCTTGTCTGGCATGTGCCAGTATGCGAGTTCGAACCCCAGCACCACATACACAATGAAGTCTCAGAGCAACAAAGGCCACATGAAAAACTAAATAAAATTGATTCTCTATCTCTCTCTCTCTCTCTCTCTCTCACACACACACTCACACACACACAATTTCCCTCTCTTTAAAAAAAAAAAAGTTATGCCATTGAGCTTGGAGTCCCAGGCCTCTTTCAGCAGTCTTCATTTACCTTATGGGCGGATCATTATCAATGTGGCTTCACCTCTCCATCTCACACTCCTCACACTTTTCAGAGGAAGAGGTTTGGTTTCCAGTCTCCTAAAAATCCACCAAGTTCCTCCTCCTGCCTCTGCAATCTTTCTTTGTTTCTTTGACATAAACCAAAAGAGAGAAAGCAAGATATTCCGGGCATTGCCATGTTGACAAATAAAATTCTTGTTCCAATGACAGGCATCCCTATTGATTTTTTTCTTGATAGAAGAAAGAAACAGTTTTCCTCTTGAATCCATATTTCGCCTATTGCCCCCTCCATGTTCCTCTTTCTGTCTTTGCTCTTGGTCCTTGTTCATTCTCCTATTATGCACCTGTGCCACCAAATCATCAATGTGAGTAGCATCTTGGTTTCTTCTTCTTTAAACCCCACACCCAATTAGTTACTATTGCCTAATCAATTTTCTCTTCTAAATTTGTCTTCTTGTCATTGCCCTCACTGCTACTTAGTTCTCTCACCTGGGTTCCAACTGTGGACTCCTGATTTGCCTCCTTCCCATGAGATTCTACCCAGCTGTAATCAGTCATCCCCGTTGCCACCAGAGTGATGTCTCTGAAACACAAATTTGTGCAAGTATGACATTTATCTGTTCAAAACTCCACCCAGTTGCTTCTGCCCTTCAGAGCCAAGCTCAATCTGTTCACCTTCCTCCTGCTCGCCTCTTCAGCCCCTCTGCATGGTCATAGACTCCCCGGGTTCCCCAAATCCACTATTAACACCTCCATGCATTGTGTGATCCCTCCGTCTAGACGACCCTTCCCTGGGTGGAAGAATGGCAAACTCCTTCTCACCCTTTCAAATCCATGTATTGTTGTCCGACCTCCACACACACCATAGCTGTCTCAGATCATCTCTGAACTTCACTCCCTCCTCAATGTCATTTCCTGATATTGATCTGCCGTTAACACATGGCATTTGTTGGAAAATCTGTTTCCCTGATGTGGCTGTGAGCTCTTTGACTCCTGTTTCTCTCATCTTAGTTTCCTAGCAAATGTCAGCTGCACTGAAGGTGTATAAATCAATAACCAAATGAAAGAATGCCCTAGGGTAGTCCCCTCTTTTATCTTGCGTACTGCTGGGGAAAATGACAGCCCTGGATAAAGGAGACACTCTTGACATTTGCCCTTAGATAAAATAAAACTCCATGAGGAAGAAAAGAAATGTTGGATCCCCCAGATATTTATCATTTATGTGTGCATGGTGGTGAGGGGAGGTAAAATGCTCAGATTCAATTTGCATTATAAAAATGCAAATTAAAGCCATTTTAAGATATCTCCTTTTAGAATGGTGTTTGTAAAGAAAATGAAAGAGAGAGGGTTAACAAGGATGTGGAGAAAAGGAAACGCTTGTATATTGTTGGTGGGGTAAGTTATAACCTTTTGATACTGGTTTCTGTCCATCAACACAGTGTCTTTGGGAACTATGCAAGTTGACACACGAATCACAGGTGTCTTCCTTTTCGGAGCTGTGTGATATTCCGTTGTATAGACATAACAGAGTTTATTCATTCACCCACTTAAAGGGGAGATAGAGCTCTAATGCTTACCTCTTTAGTTGCTAGACAAGATGAACTGACATTTCCTCAAAAAACTAAAAATTAAACTATCATATGATTTAATAATCCCAATGATGGGACTATATCCAGGAACTGAAATTGAAATATCAAAAAGATATTTGTACTCCTGTCTTCATTGCAGTAGACGAAGCGGTAAAGAATATGTGTATGTGTGTGTGTGTGTGTATGTGTGTGTAGTGTGTATACACCCACATAAATGTGCAATGGAGTACCATTCAGCCTTAAAATATTAAGGAATCCTGTTATTTGTGTTAACGTGGATGAATCTGGAGGTTGTCATGCCAAGTAAAATAAAATAGATGCAGAAAGACAGGTACTGCATGATCTCACTTAAATGTATAATCTAAAAAGTTGAACTCATAGCAGTAGAGGGTAGAATGATAGTCACCAAGGCTGGAAGTGTAGGGAGAGAGGAGATGAGAGTTGATCAAAGGATGCAAAATTACAAATAGGAAGAATAGGTTTTGAGATCTATCACATAGTGGGTGGCTATAGTCAATAAAAAAATGTATTATGTGTTTCAACACAACAAGGAGTAAATTTCAGATGTTTCACAATTTAAATAGGTGAGATGATAGAAATGTTAATCAGCTTGATTTCAGCATTCCACATTGCACACATATATCAAAACATCATATAACACCCTGTGTGTACAAATAAGATTTTTCAATCAAATAATATTATTTTTAAGAAAAGAAAAGAAAAAGATGGTCTCTAAACTAGACCTCCCTCACCACCAACCCTACCCTGGAAAGGAACTTCACTAGCAGCCTATAACATGGGTCTTTTCTTGGCATGCTCTATGGAAACCACCCCATAAGGTCAGCTAAATTGTATATAAATGACACTTCAAAATTTCTTAGATTTAATGAGCATACACAGTGTTATGAGACAACCATAGAGAGAAAGACTTCTAGGTGGTAATTAGGACTTGGTGGTCTGGAGTTTGGAATGTGATTTTGAGTCCACGTGGTAAGACCTATAAATGTGGAGGTGGCGTCATCAGTAAAGAAGCTGAGAGTCACTATTGTGCTGGACAGAGAAACGTTACCTCTCCACATTGGAATAACTGATGCGCAATTGAAGGAGCTACTCCCTACCACCTTAGTTCAGATCCTGGATTGCAAGGGAAGCAGCCCGGCTGACTCTGTACACAAGCAGGGGAAGTCATCACAAGAGGGTAAGATCATCTCGTAGAATCTAAGAAGGAGACTGTAGTTGCCCCTGGAATAATGGGATCCAACAGGACTCTGGTTCATCCCTCAGCGTCTCGCCTCTCTGCATTCTTCATCTTCTCCACTTCTTCTCTTCTGTAGATCAGCCATCTCTGCTTCCTCTTTGGACGTGAGAAAATGGTTTTTCTTTAAATAATTTAAAACTTTTATTTTAAAAAGTACATGGTGAGGGTTGGAGCAGTTACTCAGCGGTACAGCGCTTGCCTAGCATCCCCAGCACCACATACACAACTAAGTGTCAGACAAAAACATGATGGAAAAATCAAAACTGACTCTCTCTTAAAAAAAAGTATACAGTGAAATTAAATTTTTTTTGTTTTTGGAAATATTTACAAATATTGTGAATTTTGATGTAGGTATGGATTTTTTTAACCACTACCATGATCAGGATACAGACCTCAAATCTGCCTCATGCTATCTTTTTGTAGTTGTGCTATCTCCCTCCCCTCCCCATGACCCCTGGCTACCACTGATATCCCCTCTGTGTCTTTAGTTTGTCTTTTTACAGAATGTTATACCTACAGAATCGCTCAGTTAAAACCTTTTGATACTGACCTTTCTCCATTAGCATGGTATCTTTGAGAACAACACAAGTCTTCCTTTTTTCAGCTGTATGATATTCCATTATCTAGATATACCAGAGTTTATCCATTTGGTTACTGCAGGAGGAGATACAGTTCTAATGCCTACCTTTTAGTTGCCAGAGAAAGATGAACTAATAATCAAGGTTTCAAATCCAGAAACTTTGGTGGGATACTAGATGCCCCGTATGGATTAGATTGCCTTAGAGGGACTAGCTAGACTGTAGACATAAAGTGTTAGGATTGGTCCAGCTTGGGAATGTGGCCAGGAGTGTGCAGACATGAGAAAATGGGGCAGTTGCTGTAGAAACTGAACCTAATCCTTCTCAAACCTCTTCCCAGACAGACAAGTTGGAAAGATACACTAGCTGCGTTTTTCATAAGGTGAAGTATGAAATTTATAATTAGCCCCCTTAATTCATAAGGTTTTGAGCTGTGCTGCAACTGAATTTGATAGGAGCAATCATGTTCCTTCATTGTCTGAGGGGCATAGACGAGGGGTAGTGATGGCTGTGGGCACGGGCTCCCTCAGCACTGTGACTTGCGTAGGTGTCCTTAGCAGTGACCTGGAGTCATAGTTGAGTCCCAACCAGGGGCTGGCACTTTGCCTGCAAGTCATTTTCTCATCTCTCGTTCAACTTTTTCTTTAAGAGAAAGGCTTCTTTTTCTGTTTTCCCATCTAATGTTTGTCCCCTCATCCAAGGCACCTTTCCAATCAGTGGGCGGGGGCTGCAGGAAGCATCTTCCTAGCCAGTGCCTAACAACGGCGTCACCCACTAAGGATGCAAGTCAGGCTTCAACTCAGCTTTGTCTGTTACCACACAACACATGCATCAAACAGAGCTGCCTCTGCTGAAATCCCTAAAGCCAAGAAAACAGAAAAGAAAAAGAAAAACCAGAGGTGCCCTGGCCTTTGTTCTTGGGTAGGGGGACCAAGGGGTGTAACCTGAGGAGGAAGTGGAGCAGGTGGGGCTCAGGCAGCCTATCCCTTCAACCTGAGCAGAGCCCCTCTGATCTCTACTGTTTACAGGGCCTCTGTGTAGGTTTTGTTTGAAGAAAGAATTTCAAGACTGACAGGGGGCAGGGGACTGACAATCACTGGCCTAACCAAACATGGGCATAGAAAAATTCCTACCTCTTTATGTTTACCAGCCGCTGGGCTTTCTCCAGCTTCATCTGATTTATTTATCTTTCAAGAGCTTTTCTTATTTAGAAGAATAAATAAATACATCTGCCTTGTATGTAATCTGGATTATTATCCCTTTTTGGTGTGTTCAGGTTTTGTTGTTATTAGTTTTAAGTTTTAAAAATAGTTGAATTAGTATTGATGTTCGTTGTTTAAAACATAGAGAAGAGGTGACTAAAAATCATCCTCTAAACACACCACTGGAGACAGCTCCTTTCGAAATCCAATCCATCCGGGCGTGGTGGTGCATGTCTATAATCCCAGTGTCAGGCTAAGGCGGGAGGATGGCAAGTTCAAAGCCAGATTCAGCAATTTAACAAGGCCCTAAGCAATTTAGCAAGACTCTGTCTCAAAATAAAAAATAAAAAGGGTTAGGGATGTGGCTCATGGTTAAGTGACCCTGAGTTCAATCCCTGGTACCAAAAAAAAAAAAAAAAAAAAAAAGAAATCCAATCCAATACTGAATCTAATCATCATACCTTTGAAACACATGGGAAATCCCTCTGCTCAATTCCATTGCCACCTCACCACCCTAGTCTGTAGCTCTTTTTTTTCTTTTTTAAGAAAGAGCGGGGAGAGAGAGAGAAGCAATCTTTATTTAGTTTTTCATATGACTTTCATTCCTGGGACACTTGGTTGTGTACTCAGTGCTGGGGTTTGAACTCGCGTCCTCGCACGTGCCAGGCAAGTGCCCTAACCGCTGAGCCACCTCTCCAGACCCTAGTCTGTAGCTCCTAACAGCTCGCCCCTTTGGACTGTTGTCCTCTTCCAGGCTGTACTCTTCCTAACAACTAGATTAATCTGCGGAAAATAGGAATTTTAGGAATCAGTTACATCACTGCCCTTGTTGAAACTTTCAGTGGCTTCAATAGACAGACAAATGAAACACCCATCCTCTGAGCCACAGGAGGTGCATTCTCAGGCCCTGCGAACTTCATTAGCTGTGCTCGCCCTCTGTGTTCACTCCAAACCCCTAGTGGTTCCTTTTGCACGGTGTGTCTAAGAAATTCCTCCAGATGTTCGGGCACGTTTTGGGACCCTCTCCAGGATTCCAGGGTTAGGACAGATCCTCTGTGGTCAGTTCAGTGAGGATGCGAGAAAGTACAGATTAATCACATGGGACCACATGGCTCCTTCCATGCTGTGGTCAGCTGTGCCTTTTTTTGTGCACTGCCAGCTGCATCTCAAAGACATCGTGGCGAAGATCAGACTAAACAGATCTGGGTGGCTGATCCTCAGGGAGCGCTGCTTCCAGCACTGGGAAAGCGATCTTGTCACCATCTTTGGTCTCCTTGTTGGTCATTGGTCGTATCAGTATAGTGTATGCTATACCTTCCCACGAAGAAAGAAGTTGAAGCAAACTAAAACAAAAACAGTGACAATAAAAGAGAAAACAACAAAACCAGAACCTCCCCCAGAGCACTCCCAAGCAGCTCAAACCAGAAAACAGAACACATCACAGCGACAGGAAGAAAATAAAATGGCTAGCAGCATACATTGCCTGGCTTATCCCTGTCATCTGGGGATGAATGGGATTTTTCTGAGCAGAATCAATGTGTATGGCTTTGGGGTCCCCAGTAAGAGACTTTAGTGACAGAGACTTAAGAGACCAAAAGTCAGTCTGCAAACTTCTTCCTTTTCTGACAAGTGCTGCCAACTCCTGCTTCTATAAGTTCATGTTCTGTCCATGCCTGACAGGAATGAAATAGCATTTTAGGAATGACCTGCCTGGAGGCTGAGATCCTCACACATTTCACATGTCACTCTGTTTTTGCATGGCTGCATAGCAATCAGAACATTTGTGTAGCAACGCACAGTTACAAATGGTCTTCACATTATCTCTTCGAATTCCAGTTCCTGTACTCAAATGCAAATTCACCCCATCTCAGGAATTTCCAGTCTTGGAGCTATAACCCAAACATTTTCAGCAATTTTAATCAAAATGCTGAAGTGGGTCATCTTTGAGCATCCTTGTGTTCTGTTCTATGCTTCAACACACCATCCTGTCCTTTTTTGTCCTGTGGTCTTTAAGTATCTAAGGAATTACTGAGTGAGCACAGTGGGTGCTCAAAGAATATTTGTTGAGTGAATAAACAAATGAATACATCTACATTTAATTTGTAGCTTAACGGATTTTCCCCTTAATGCCTTGTTTAGTGGCTTCTTGGTGAATTCTCCCAGAGTTTTATCTCCTTTGTGCACACATACTCATATCCTACTTGTTTATGTTGAAATCCTAGCAGGTGATGAATTGCCCACTCTTCCGCATCTGCACTCCAGGTCTTTGCTCCGTCTGGGATGACCTTTCTCATCCACCTGTCTCCAGATGACCTCTGCTCACTCATCACTGCCTAGTCTGAAAGCCAGGTCTATCCCATGCATTTCCAACTTTATCTCAATTGACATTAAACTGCTTCCTGTACTGCATAGATATTTCTATTCTAGGATTTAAGCATTGAGTTACAATAACTTATTTTATGGGTGTCCCTTTCTTAGACTGTTGAACCTTAACTTGAACTACATAGCAAAATCACCATAAGAATCTCAGATCCACTGAGTCAGAATCTCTAGGATGGAGCTCAAGGATGTTTATTTTTATCTAATAAGGACTTCAGTTGCAATCATTTGCAATCCTGTGCTCAGATTACATAGTCGTTAAATCAAGGAATGGATTTTATTCAGCACCACATCCTAAGCCTAGCATGGTGTTGGCCTACGGCGGAGACTCAATACATGTTTATTGACCCAAAGTGAATTGATTGTTAACTTCCTGCCCGATGCGCTCAAATTCCTGAATTTAACAGTGGAAAAGGTATTTTTATAAAGGAGAAACATTTCTAATAATGGGATTTCCAGCAGCAAGTTCAGGAGATATTTAAACACGGAGCAGATCGCCTAATGATTGTGTATACTAAACAGATATCCTATATAAAGGAAGAAATCTCTCTCCCCCAAACTTACTGAAAGCTCACACCCCAACCCTGATTACAGTTGGATGCACTGTCTGGGGGAATCATCTCAATCGTGTGTGCACGAAAGCTTCCTCTCATCCATTTGTGTTGGGTACCAGGACATAGAGTCTCATCAAGTTTTAAATTGGTCACCAGAGGGAGCAACGGCTGTTGCTGCTGATCAGGTTATAAAAGCATATCAGCACTTTGAGAATATACACCATTGGACCTTAAATATATGTCAGATCTTCATTGAAAAAAGGCAAAATGTGGGCTGGAGCGGTGGCTCAGGGGTTACGGTGCTTGCCTGGCATGTGCAGGGACGCGAGTTCAAACCCCAGCACCACGTACACAATGAATTGTCTGAGCAACGAAAGCCACATGAAAAACTAAATAAAATTGATTCTTTCTCTTACTGTCCCTCTCTTTTTGAGAGAGAGAGAAGGACAGTGAGAGAGAGACAACCAATTTTTTTTATTGAGTTTTTCACACGTTCATTGCTCTGACACTTAGTCATGTACATGGGTACTGGGGTTTGAATCCATGTACTTGAGCAACATCCCCAGGCAAGTGCCATTACCACTGAGCTCCCGCTGCAGCCCTCCCTCTCTCTTTTTTTAAAAAAGGCAAAATGACTTAACTTTTAGTCATGATGAGTAGTATGCCATTCACAACTGAATTCAAAGCTAGTTACCAATGCAAAAACACACATTTTTTTCTTTAATTCAGAATAAGATTTGCGGAATTTTCTTGCCATAGTTCTCTGCCTTCCCCTCCCAAGTTGTTTTTTTTTTTTTTTAATGCTCTATTTTGTTCAAAACTTGACCTTTGGGAAAGAGGCAGATCTTCCTCCAAATACTGATTAATTTGAACATTATCTGGTCAGAGGAATGTCAGTAGGAATTCCAGCAGCTGAGATGGAACTGTATGTGAGGTTTACAGGATAAAAGGGGAAGCTGGACAGAGAAGGCAGAGATGGCGTGAGATGAAGGCAGGAGCAAGAGGGTCCGGGGCCAGTCTCAAGACTCTAGATCTCAAATGTCTTAAATGAAACAGACTGGGTCTCTCCTGTCCCCTGCCCTTCATCTACTCACATGTTTTTTACTAAAGTTTCTATCCCAGGATTTTAAATGCTGTTCTGAAGTTAAATACTTAACTGCTTCTCTGTTTCTGTCTCATTAATCTTTGATTTCATAAAGCTTACCTAAAATTTAGGGAAAAGCTTAAGGAAGAGATTCAGGTTAACAAGCTTGCTTTGTCTCAAAATGTGATGCTGTCCACATTGTGGTCCAGAAAGAAGGCCTTCACCAGAAGCACCATGCTGTTGAATTTCTATCACCATGAGCTTAATAAACCTTTGTGCTTTCTAAATTATTCAATCTATGGTATTCAGTTACAGCAACAGAAAACAGGCTCAGACAAATATCTAGCTCAAATGGTGGTTCCGATGGTTAAACAAAGTAACGAGATTGTAAAATGCTGCGTTTAGCATTAAGGAAGTGCTCAGCAAATCATAGCAATGGCTACTTGAGGCGGCAGCAATGCCTGCCACATCCAGCACTGCCCCCACAGAGCCTGCGGATAGTCAAGGCCCTTCTGGACACACCATGACCTGCAGTAATGTTGGTGGGCAGCCTGAGTTGATGGCCGGATTGAGATGTATTCCCTGCCCCGGCAATTCTCACCTCGGGTTGTGTGGGGAGCAGTGTCTTTTCATTCCGACTTCAACCCTGTTTTTAGAAACAGGCAGAACATTTCTCTGGCTTTGTGGCTCATGTTTTCAATATTCAATAGATTTCTTCAGAACATGAAGTAACCAGGAAGCGGTGCTATCATTTAATACAAAGTTGTTGATTATGCTATAGCCGATTTCTGATATGGGTGGGATCACATCCCAATCAGAAGCTATTGTCCCCCACAAACCCCTATTGAAACTGCACTGCTCCCGGGCTCGGCTTCATGGATAATGTCTTCAAAGCTGTGGGCAAGTGCATGTTGGGGACCCGGTGGCAGTCAGCTTGGAGATTTCACAGCCACATTTATGACGCACCTCTATGTACAAAAGGAAGGTGCTGCTCAAAAAACCAGTCTTTGTTGAGATCCTGAGCACTATGAATAGCTGAGTGATTACATTCTCCCAAAGATTTCAGAGAGCCTGATGAAGAGGGTGAGAAATAGGGGAGGAGAATAAGGCAGAGGAGGCCAGTTCCAGAGGACTAGACTAACACATGGCTTAGGTGTGCCTGTTGGGAAGGGACCTTAGGTCTCTCACTTCTCCCAGACTGTCTTGCTCAGATATGAGCTGATTTAAGCTTGGTCAAGGCCATGTCACGAAGAGACTGGACCCCTGATCCCTTGGGCTTTTCCTCCGCAGACTTCTTTGGGCTGAAAATACGCCTGGCAAAGTTAGACTTCATTCCCTGTGTTGTGGTCTTTGGAAAAAACAAATAAATGAGCAACCAGTGGCTGGGTGGTAAGAAAGGTGGCTTTGCTGAGCAGAGGCTGAACAGTGGTTCTCGTACTTTGGGCGTACAGAGGAATAACTAAGGGGGCATCTTACAAAGAGATTCCTCCACGAATGTTCAACTTGCTGAATCACAAATATTTGTGGTTGGGGCATGGTGCCTGAACCTCTGAATTTTAGAGAGGAATGTAATACCAACAGTCGTATAAATGGCATGGAAGGCACGGTTCTAAGTGCTCACCGCCATTAGATCAAGTGATGGTGACAAGATCTTATGAATGGAGTATATTATTCTCATTTCCATTTACAGATGAGGAAACAGGTTAGGCAGCTGGCCCCAAATCACATGGCTAATCAATGACCCAGCTGAGCAAGGCCTGCATTAGGGGGAAATTCCTGGGCCAGAATATTTAAGGAAGGTCAGATTCCAAGGGCTATACAAGAGCCTCTTAAGGACAGATCGCCTTGAATTTGGGACCTCACTTCTCTCATTTAAGTCCTGGCCTTGGAGCTGCTATTTGAACCCAAGGAATCTCTCTTTTAGTATATGCAAGTACTTTAAGAAATGATGTAAGACATGGGGACAATTTCCCCTTCTCTTGTGTGGCAGCCAATCTCCTTTGGGAGAACCTGTCACAGGAAGTGGTGTTGGTGGACAGTCCCAAAGCTGCACTTGGGGATCTGTGGTATTGTTCACGCCAACATCACATGCTCCCAGGGATGGGGGCCAATGTTTGCTTGGCCAGTCCTGTCAACAATGAACTGCTCTAAGGGACAGAATTTGCTATGAGGTTCTCATCAGGACTGTCTCAGAACTGCATTACAGTCTGACCCTCCTTCTGCCCAATCTGCCTCACCAATCTCTTTATCTTTGTTTCTACCAATAAATCCCTCATGTCTAATTCTATCTTGATCTCTACTTTTTGGAGAACCTGACTGACATAATGTATCTCTCTCCTTCTAGGTCAGCAACTTGAAGTATATTATTTTCTTTCCATGTTTTTGATTAGTGCAGTATAGTTTGTGCATAATGATGGGATGTTTTGGTTACATATTCACACATGCTCACAACATAACACTATAATTTGGCCAATATCCCTCCAAAACACTTCCCCCTCCTTCCCAATTTGAAATATTTGTGATCAAGATTCATGATAAGGAGAAAATATTTCTTCTTGTCACGGTATGTGCACGCGCGCGCGCACACACACGTATGAATACGTGTGTGTTTGTTTCTCTATGCGCATATGTGCATACATACATCATAAATATTTGAGAAAAGGTTTCAAAAATAATACCTACATTTCCTATATGCACTAATGATCCTACGTAATTCTATTCCATCTTATTTTTAAGAAAGAGTAGATCTGGTTATAACCCACAAAATTGTATTCAAGACCAAACACATGCTGGAAATAAGTACAGATTATTTCCACCCATTGTCAGCATTTGCTGACATCTGCATGATGGCAGCAGTCACATTTGATTGCTCCTGGTGTTGTATTGATCTTCCACAAGACCTGCTTTTCATATTGGTTTCTTCCTAAGCTGTGCTTGGAAGAGGATATACCAAGATGAGAATGAAGTGAAGGTCAAATAAAAAGATTTGTATGGGTCATTCCAAATTTGTTCCAAGATGAGGAGCAGTTGGAAGTCATGCTGCCCTTTTCAGAACGCCTAGATTTTATCACTTTAAGGGCATGTTCCACAAAATGTGTGCATACATATTTATTGAAAACAGGCCTGAATGCTGATTTCTTAATTGTTCATTTGACCATTTTCCAGGGCTCGTTGTTGGCATGCAGAGACAGATGCCTGGGACAAAGAAATATTTACTTGATGAAAATTTTAAATCAAGAAATTATGTTAATTTAATTTTTGATTAATTGGACAAAGTTGTTTGTTTTTTTTTTCCTCAAAAAATGCTGTTTGCCTTGAAGAACACGTTTTGGGAGGGAGTGATTCATATACCAGACATGGAGTTCAAGCCCATGTGGTTGAACTTTGCATTCGGCTTACGCAAAGACACCTCAGTGTTTCAGTGTTGTCTGGTTCATTACTTTTATTATTAGATCTCTATCCTAGAGAAATCATCAGAGTTACAGAAAATGATTTATGTGCAAGGTGGTCATCATGACATTATTTTTATTGGTGTAAAATTGGGAACAAGCTTAGTTTCCAACACTGGGGGATGTTCAATAAGCTGTTACGTATCCATAAGAACTTAGGAGACAATCCTTATGTGCTATCGGGGAAGAAAGGCAGGCACCTGAATCGAGCACAGAAATTTTAAATCCTCATTGTAAAAGCATATTACCCAGCATTAAGGAGCCAAGATGTTAACAGTGATGCCATCTACAGTCTAGAATAGTGGGTCCTAACTGGGAAGATTTTGTCCCCCAGGGGATATCTGACAATATGTGGAGACATTTTTTTTTGGATGTCAGGTGTACAGTGGGACGCTGCTGGAGAGGCCACAGAAACCATGCAGGAAAACAAAGAATCACCAGCTCAGAATGTCAATGCTACTGAAATTGAGAAACCCTCATCTAGGGAAATGAGATATTTAAATTTTCTCCAGCATAGTTTTTCATCATTTTCTAAATGTTTACCTTTTTTTTTTTAAATCTGTTTACCTTTTTTTTTTTAAAAAAATCACATATTACTTTTATTAGTAAAAAAGAACATATGAGTATGTGATTTTTTAAAAAGCTGTCTAAGGTCTGGAGCAGTGCCTCAACGATTATAGTGTTTGCCTGGCAATCGCAAGGACACAGGTTCAAACCCCATACACAACTGAGTGTCCTAGCAATGAAAGCCATGTGAAAGACTAAATTTTAAAAATTGATTCTCTCTCTCTCTCTCTCTCACTGTCCCTCTCTTTTAAAAACTGTCTAAATAATAAGTCTCAAAGAGCTCACTTAATAAGTGTAAAGTCAAAATTCTAAGAGATAAAGCACCATGACCTAGTTTAATTGGCAGGTCTTTTTTTAAATTTAATTTGTTCTTTGGGATATATAAAGTGTGTCTTCAATTGATGGCATCTTAGATAGATGAAATACAGCATTTTCCAGTTGTAGGAGGATTCACTTCTCTGGCCCATGCCCTGCCTACATTCCTGGTGCTCTCCTTCAGATTCTGGGGACAATGGGTCATTACGTTGCTGTGTTCTTTTCCACTGGTTCTTTTTACCTCTCCAACCAATGTTTTCTGACTTTCCTCCCTGGGTTTCAGTGTGTAGAATTGCAGAGTTCCTAGGCTTTTGTGTTCAGATATGTAGGCACCGATTATTAGGCAGGCTCCTTTGGGGATGTCCGCCCCTCTCTGGGCTCTTCCTAAAGAACCCCTGTGCATCCTTAAGTCTTCAATATATTTCATGAACCCATTCTTTTTGGACCCTTACCCCATCACAACTAAAGATTTTGTCATCATTCCTGCTTACCATTAGCATTATTTCCTATTTTAAGATTTAATTTTTTAATAACAATTTGATTAGAAGGTAACAGTCGATTCACATACTGTTGTAAGAAATACTACAGAGAATCCCATGTACTTTTTAATCAGTTCCCCCTAATGGCAACATTGTTCAGGCTATGTATGATAGTACCACCAAGACAATGAAATTGATAATCAAGATACAAAATACTCTGATCCCCACAAGAATCCCTCATGTGGTCCTATGAGAGCCACAGTCTCTCTTTAACCCCTAATGACCACTAATCTGTTACCCATTTCTATCATATTCTTGTTTCAAGAATGTTATATAAATGGAAGCATGAAGTATATAGCCTTTTGTTTGGGATTTGTTTTTTCACTCAGCATAAATCTTTAGTGATTCATCCGGGTTACTGCCTGTATCTGAAGTTGAATTCTATTAATTGCTGCATAGTATTCCATGGTATTGGTAATGCCGTGGTAATCAACCAATGAAGAAAATCCAGGTTGTTTTCAATTTGGGGCTATTCTGAATGAAGCTGTGAACATTTGTATGCAGGTTTTGGGGTGTGTGTGTGTGTGTGTGTGTGTGTATAAGTTTTCATTCCTCTGGGAAAAATTTCTGGAAGTATAACTTACCAGCCATATGGTAGTTATCTGTTTACTTAAGGAGAAAAAATAAACCCTGCTAAGCCATTTTCCAAAGGGTCTAAACCACTACAAACCTATCAGCGACCCACTTTTCCCACACCTTTGTCAGCATTTAGTAGTGTCACTAATTTTATTACTATTTTTTAATTTTTTGTTTTTGGCACCAGACATTGAACCCAGGGGCAATTAACCACTGAGCCACATCCCCAACCCTTATTATTTTTTATTTTGAGACAGGGTCACACTAAGTTGCTTAGGGCCTCACTAAGTCACTGAGGCTGGCTTTGAACTTGCCATCCTCCTACCTCAGCCTGTGAGCTGCTGGGAATACAGGAGTGCACCACACGCCCAGCACAAATTTTAATTTTAGCCATTCTGACAGATGAGTAGTAATATCTTACTGATTCTTAATCTGCGTTTTTTAATGGCTAACAGTGTAGAACACCTCTTCATGTGCTTATCTTTTTTTTTGATATATATCTTCATGTCCATTTGCCAAATGGACATTTTTGTTTTTTTTTTTAAACAAAATTTTGAGAGTTTTAAAAAATATTGTCCTGATATTAGTCATATTTTGGGGGTATGTGGTTTGCAAGTATTTTCTCCCACTCTGTGGCTTGTATTCTTTTTTCTTTTTATTAGATGGATATAGAGATACATTGAGGGGGAAACATTATCAAACATTCAAAAACCATTGTATATATACTTAGTTATCCAGGCTAATGCCATATCATGGATGCCCAGCTTGGGTTCCCCCTGTTGCTGTTTCCCCCAGAAGAACTCCTGAGTTAAATGGATATCTTGTGGAGGACAGCGATCTCCTTCTGAGATGATTCCCCCATATTCCCTTCTCCAGTCTCCTAGGAGTTCTTCCTACACCCTTCCCCCATCCCCCTCTCTACACCTCCAAGTATCCTAGGGAGTCATCTCCCTGTTGCATAGAGAATCATACAATTTGAAGTTATTATTAGCTTAGCCATCTAATATACTGCTTCCCCATGTATTCTAGCTTCCACAGATGAGAGATACCATTCGGCCCTTGAGTCTCTGAGATTGGGACACTTCACTGAGCATAATTCTTTCCATCTCCATCCATTTGGCTGCAAAAGCCATAATATCGTCTTCTCTAATGGCGGAGTAGTATTCCATTGAGTATATGTACCAAAGTTTTTGTATCCACTCATCAGTGAGGGACATCTGGGTTAGTTCCATAATCTAGCTATAGTAAATTGAGCTGCTAAAAACATTGGTGAAGCCACATCGCTATAATATGCTGATTCTAACTCTTTTGGGAAAATACCCAGGAGTGGGATAGCTGGGTCATAAGGTGGATCCATCCTTAATTTTTTGAGGATTTTCCACACTGCTTTCCATAGTAGCTGAACCAGTTTGCAGTCCCACCAGCAGTGTAACAATGTTCCTCTTTTGCCACAGCCCCTCCAGCATCTGTTGTTGTTTGAATTTTTCATTTTTGCCACTCTAATAGGAGTAAGGTGGTATCTCATTGAAGTTTTGATTTGCATTTCCCTTATAGCTAATGATGTAGAGCATTTTCTCATATATTTATGGGCTTTCTGGACTTCCTCTGGTGAGAAGTTTCTTTTTAGATCCATAACCCATTTATTGATTGAGTTATTTGTAAATTTGGTGTTTAGTTTCTTTAGTTCTTTATATATTCTGGATATTAGCCCTCTGTCCAAGGTGTAGCAGGCAAAGGTTTTCTCCCATTCTGTAGGTTCTCTCTTGATGCTCTTGACTAGATCTTCAGCTATGCAAAACCTTTTTAGTTTAATTGCATCCCATTCATTTATTCTTGATTTTACTGCTTGAGCCATGGGAGTTTTGTTAAGGAAGTAGCTGCCGACTCCTATGTCCTGTAGTGTTGACCCTACTTCTTTTTCTAGTAAGTTTAAGGTTGTTGGCTTAATATACAGGTCTTTGATCCATTTTGATTTAATTTTTGTGCAGGGAGAAAGATAAGGATCCAGCTTCAGTTGTCTACATATGGCTGTCCAATTTGTCCAACACCATTTGTTGAACAGGCTATCTTTCTTCCACACTATGCTTTTGCCCCCTTTATCAAATATCAGATAGTTAAATATATGGGGTTTTGTCTCAGGATCTTCTGTTCTGTTCCACTGATCTTCGGTTCTATTTTGATACCAATACCATGCTGTTTTTACTACTAAAGCTCTGTAATATAATTTCTTCTTCCTTTCTATAGAGTAATGTTTTGGCTAGTCTTGGTCTCCTGTTATTCCTTGTGAACTTGAGAATTGCTTTTTCTATATCTGTGAAGAATGCCATAGGTATCTTGATGGGGATTGCATTGAATCTGTATAGGACTTTTAGTAGAATGGCCATTTTTATTATATTGATTCTGCTTAACCATGAGCATGGAATGTTTTTCCACCTACTCAGGTCTTCTGTAATTTCTTTTTTTAGTGTTAGTTTTCTTTGTAGAGGTCCTTAACATCCTTTATAAGGTTAATGCCCAAGTATTTCATTTTTTTGAAAGTGGTGATGAATGGGAGAGATTTCCTGATTTCTTCTTCTGCGGATTTGTTGATGGAGTAAAGAAACGCTAGTGATTTAGTGGAGTTGATCTTGTAGCCAGCTACTTTGCTGAAAAGACCTATAAGCTCTAGGAGTTTTCTGGCCGATGTTATTGTGTCTTCTAGGTATAGAATTATGTCGTCAGCAAATAGAGATAACTTAACTTCCTCTTTTCCTATACGAATACCTTTGATTTCCTTGTCTTGTCTGATAGCTCTGGCAAGGGTTTCAAGGACTATATTGAACAAGAGTGGGGAGAGCAAACAGCCTTGTCTAGTTCCTGAATTTGGTGGAAATGCTTTTAGTTTTTCTCCATTGAGGATAATGTTGGCTATGGGTCTATTGCAAATGGATCTGACATAGTTAAAGTATCTTCCCTTGATCCCTATCTTTTCCAAAGTTTTGAGCATAAAGTGGTATTGAATTTTATCAAATGCCTTCTCTGCATCAATTGAGATGATTATATGATTTTTGTTTTTAATTCTGTTTATGTGGTGAATTACATTCATTGATTTGCGTATGTTGAGCCAGCCTTGTTTTCCTGGAATGAAGCCCACTTGGTCGTAATGTATTATCTTTTTAATGTGCTTTTGTATCCGATTAGCTAAAATTTTATTAAGGATTTTTGCATCAATGTTCTTCAGGGAAATTGGTCTGTAGTTTTCTTTCCTTGATGTGTCTTTGTTGGGTTTTGGAATCAGTGTAATATTTGCTTCATAAAAGGTGTTTGGGAGTGATCCCACTCTATCAATTTCCTGGAAGAGCTTGTAGGGGATCGGTGTTAGTTCTTCTGTGAAGGTTTGGTAGAATTCTGCCGTGTATCATCCGGACCTGGGCTTTTCTTTTTTGGGAGAGCTTTGATTGCTGCTTCAATTTCACTTTCTGATTTTGGTTGGTTTAGGTTTTCAGTGTCCTCCTGTGTTAAGAGGGGATGTCGTGTGTGTCCATGAACCTGTCCATGTCCTCCAGGTTATCAAACTTGGCAGAGTATAAATTTTCAAAATAGGTTCTGATAATCTTCTGTATCTTGGATGAGTCTGTGGTGATATCCCCATATTCATCTTTGATTTTGTTGATTTGCTTCATTTCGATCTTCCTTTTGGTAAGGTTGGCAAGGGGTCTGTCGATTTTGTTCACTCTTTCAAAGAACCAACTCTTAGTTTTGTTAATAGTTTGTACAATTTTTTTTCTTCTCAATTTCATTGATTTCAGCTCTGATTTTGGTAATTTCCTGTCTTCTGTTAGATTTGGGGTTGGAGTGTTCCTCCTTTTGTAGTTGTTTGAGTTGAAGCATAAGGCTATTTATCTGATCTCTTTCTAGATTTTTGATGTATGCACTCAGTGCTATAAATTTACCTCTTAAGAATGCCTTCATACTGTTGTGGCTTGTATTCTTATCCCCCATTACAATTCATCTCTGGTCTATCCTTCTGATCTTCACCCCTTTCCCTCCAAGCTGCCTTCAGGAGCTTTAGTAGTAGGCACTACCCACCATGAACATCCTTGTGGGGTTCCAGTACAAGTTACTAAACTGTAAAATCTGGATCTCAGCTTCTCCAATAGCTTCAGGTGACCAGAGAACACTGGTTTGCATTTATTTTGGTAATATCAGTGTTAAGTAATTGGCACTCACTTTAGACCGAGCTTGAAGTCTCTAATTTTCCCCTTCCTTCACTTTTCCTTATTGTCTAATAGTCAGGCTGCTTCAATTTACCTTCTTTCCATCCCTGGGCCCTGCCAGGCATCATGTCATTCAAGTTCCTTTGCAAGGTGTGTTTGGCTGAATAATGGTCCCCAAAGATACCCACATCCTAATCCTGTGGGTATGTTACCCCACACAGCCAAAGGGATTTTGCAGAAGTAATTGAGTTAAGGATCTTAAGGTGGGGAGATTTTCCTGGATTATCTGGGTGGGATTGATGTAGTCATAGGCGTTGTCATAAGATGAGGCAGTAGAGTGGGAGAGGAGACGTGGACAGAGACAGAGGCTGGGCTGATGCACTTTGCAGAAGAAGGGGCTGTGAATCCTGGAATTCAGAAGGCCTGTGCAGCTGGCACAGGCAAGATGACAGATCTCTCGTAGAATGGCCAGAAGAAATGCAGGTCTGCTGACACCCTGGTTTACCTGGAAGATAGACGCATTTTGGATTTGCAACCTCCAGAATTGTAAGGTAATAAATCTATGTCATTTTAAGCCAACAAGTCTGTGGTAATTTTTTAAAGAGCCGAAGGAAAGCAGCAGACATAGCGCTTTAGTCTAGTCACTATCTGACTTCCCCTTAACTGTCTTCTGTACCTGATCCCCTCCTCACACCATTATTCCATGTTTTATTTTGTTTTTAACACATTGATACATTTTTAAAAATTGTTGTTGTTACAGGGATTGAACCCTAGGTCACTTAACCACTGAGCCACATCCCCACTCCCCCCTTTTTTACATTTGATTTTTGAGACAGAGCCTCGTTAAGTTGCTGAGGTTGCTCTACAACTTGTGATCCTCCTGCCTCAGCCTCCCAAGTCACTGGGATTACAGGCGGGCACCACTGTTCCCCGCTTTATGTCATTCTTTTTACCTAAAATTCTTTTTTTTCTGGTCTTTTTCAAGCTTCTGGAAGACAAAATATTATTAATGAGAAAGGAGTTTCTACCATTCATAGTGCAGGCAAGCTGAGGTTGGTAAAAGACCAAGATCAGTCCACAACTTTCCTACTTGAGAAAGTAGAACCTATTGGAAGAATCCATGAAGATGCTTTTAATTGGAAAGATCAGCTAGAAGAGAAAGCAGGCTATGGAACAGATGGGGAGTTTTTGGCTCCAAGTTCCTTTAGCATTGTAGAGCAATACCATGGGAGTATAAACACAAACCTAGGCACCGCGAGTGGAAAGGTGACCTATCATGGGGCTGCCCAAAGACACTGCCATTTGGGGGCTTTTCTGTGCTTCCCAAGACTTCATATTTAGCATAACATGCATTTGCAGGTAAAATCTTGTGCCAACTTAGGGAGCCAGGCAGTTTGAGTTTCACCTATAGCGCTGGCAGCCTCCGCATACAAAGTGGGCTCCCAGAGGAACAGGCAGGACTGCTGCATGGGCAGCTCTCTCATCTACACTGATTCAACAAAGACAGGGAATACTTGCCTCCCTCTATCTACATGAATGGGCTGCTGGGCACCATCTGGTCAGATTCCCGTCTGGGCTCACTGCCAAGTCTGTAGAGCCACTTTGTTTTCTGAGATCCACAATGCCATCAGTCTGACCTATTAATATTGCCAAGGTGCCTGCAACAATTGGCCAGGGTCTGTGGGAATGGTAGCAATGACACACATCCAGGGAGGACACAAGTCAAGCTATGTGGTAATTCTCAGCATTTTGCCAGAACCACCTCTGTTGCCGCAGAGAGAAGTTTTCAATTTCAGATCTGGAGCTCTCCGTTCAAGGTGCCTATTTACTTTGCCCCCAGCCATCTTTCTCTTTCACAGACAGGAGAAGTATCATTGTCCAGCAGGTTCACCCTGTTTCTGATAGCAAAGCTTATGTGGGCTCCCCTGTCAAGTTCTATTCCTCTGCTCTCTTTGTGATAGATTGATTTTCAGTACCAGTTAATAAAAATAAAATTGTTTTCCTCCCGTGGATTCGTAGGCATTCTGGTGGAAAGTTGAGAAAAAGCCACATTTGAGCCTGCTAGCCAGATTGCTTGCTAAATTGAAACTCCTAGATGTGACTCCAAACTCTTCATGTTCTCTTGAAATTTCCCCCCTAAATTTGTCTATTCAGACAAGCCCATTTTATGGATTGTAGAACAGAGCTAAATGGAAGTGGTTATTATACAGAATGAGGAGGTGTATTTATCTTTTTTTTTTATCTTGATTTGAATGGAAAGCTTAGAAATCTTTGCCAGAGTCTTGGTGCCAATTTTTCTTTCCTTTGGATGAGAGATAGGTAATTTGTTTGATTGTCCCTTCACAATGCAGCGCCTGATGTCTCCTTAACAAATAAAACAACAAATTGCATCACACGGCAGCTAATGACATCTCCTCTCACACAGTGTGTGATGATTCTTGAACACTGAGAAGGTGTTTTAAAAATCTGAGGGTTTTCTTTGGAAATCTAGCTGCCACTCTGTTGCTCTATACCCTTCAATTTCAGTCTTGATAACGGAAAGAAAAATTTATATTTTGTTGCCACGTCTGTCCCTCTTGCCCCCAGCCACTCCTTTGCTTGCTGGATTCTGGGCCACCATCATTCCATGGTAGCTCCTCTCAAAGTTCACCATTGGAGCCCTAATGAGCAAAGTCTACCTCCATAATCAGTCAGACCAGTGGCTGATTTCTCCTTTTCCTTAGCAGGAAAAACAGCCATAAACAACCTTTTCATAATTTATTATCCTGCTATCACCCACTCTACCTTCCCTATAGAGTGAATCGAGGAGCTTATTTATTCTCAGAGAACCCCACATCCTGATACAGACAACTTCTGGCATTAGCACTGAAGGGAAAAGAGGCTGGAAAAGAGGGTGAAAAAGAAGGTACGAGGCACAGAAAGAAAGGAACCAGACCTCAACAGATCAAGGAGATTTATTTCAACAGTTGCAGGGACACACTTTCCAAGTGGAAAATGGTGGCTTGACTTTTGGATAGATGATCTTTTATGGGCTGAATTGGTGGGGTAAGCAGGGATCCAGCAGGAATTTTTCTGGTTAAACTGGGTTTTTCAGTAGGGTGGCTATTAGACTGAGTCATTTTCCATATCCATCAGGCATTCACTTACCAACTCAGGAATGTTGGGTACAAGGTCTATGAGATATTCTTGGTCATTCCCTTATGGTCATATAATAGCCACTACAAACCCAGGCCTCACATCTACATCCCAGACAGGAATCTGCCTGGTGCGGGGCAGCGGGAAGAAAACTGAAAGAAAAGAAGGAAGAGGGACACCTGTATGGGAAATCAAAGATCTTTTTAGATGTCTGCTTATGCATTAAAAATCACAGCTAAGTTACAAGTCTATTCCTAGCTGCAAAGGAGGATTGAAAGTTTCCATTATTTAGAGTTAAATTAGGCAACAGAAAAAAAGTTCAAAGAGAATTCAATGATCAATCTTCAGTTTCTGCCACATGCGGATAAAAACAGAAATCACTAGATCTATGTCACTAAGAAAAATAAAAGAAAAAATCCTTGATAATACTGTAATAAATCAAACTTGGAAGTATAATATACTATAAGCAATTTGGCTTTATTCCAGGGCTAGTTTAATATTAAAAAAAAACTATAAATATATTTTCTCACATACTAGAACAAGGAAGAAGCGTTTTGTAAAACAACTTCATTGGCATGTAATTGACATTCAAAAACTGAACATATTTAGTATAGACATCTTAATGAGTGGGACAAAAGTATACATCCATGAAAAACCAAGGCCATGGTCTATGGCATAAACATACCCAACCACCTCCAAAAGTTTCTCCTTGCCCTCTTTATTTTTATCTTTCATGTGTGTGCGTGTGATAAGAGAACTTAATATGAAATCTCCCCTTGTAGCAAACTTTTGCTTGTGTGCTACCGTATTTATTGTTAACTGTAGGCACTATGCTGTACAGCAGATCTCTAGGACTTGTGTAACCCAAACGTTTACCCTTTAACACCTCCCTATTTCTCCCTCTGGCAAATACCATTGTACTCTCTACTTTCATGGGTTTGACTATTTTAGATTCCTTGTATTAGTGAGACCATGAAGTATTTGTACTTCTGTGTCAGCTTTAGTTCATTTGGTGTAGTGTCCTCCAGGTTATCTATATTGTGTGAATGACAGAATTTTCCTTTCGGACATTAAGGCTGAAATATTTTACCGTCTTGGTCCATTTGGGCATTACAACAAAATAACACAGATTAGAGTGGCTCATAAACAATGGAAAATGATTTATCACGCTCGAGGTTAGGGAAGACCAAGTTCAAGGTGCCACCAGATTCAGTGTTTAGTAAGCCTGCTTTTTCAATGTGACCCATGGCAGAAGAGATGAAGGATCTCT
This sequence comes from Aplodontia rufa, assembly GCA_004027875.1. Lineage (NCBI taxonomy): Eukaryota > Metazoa > Chordata > Mammalia > Rodentia > Aplodontiidae > Aplodontia > Aplodontia rufa. The sequence goes on from PVKS010002164.1 coordinate 46,638, forward strand.
CTGGAAACTCCTTCGTAAGGGCACTCATTAATTCCATCAGGAGGGCTCTGCCCTCATGACCTAATCACCTCCCAAAGCCCCACCTTCTAAAATCACCTCCTTGGGGATTAGGATGTCAACAAGTGAATTTGGCAGGACACAAGCATTCAGACCATGGCACCACTGTGTACTTATGTACATACCACATTTTCTTTCTCCATTGTCTATCAATGGGCATTTAGGTGGCCACTGTATCTTGGCTATTTTGAATAATGCTGCAGTGAACATGGGAGTACAGATGCCTCTTTGAGATCCAATTTCAATTCCTTTGGTTCTTTAGCCAGAAACAGGATTGCTGGATCATAAGGTAGCTCTATTTTTAATTTTTTGAGAGTCTTCACAGTGTTTTCCTTAGTGGCTCTATCAATTTTTTATTTTTTTTTGGTACTGACTATTGAACCCAGAAGTGCTTAGCCTCTGAGCCACATCCCCAGCCCTTTTTTTTTTTTTTTTTTTTTTTTTTTTTTAAGACAACGTCTAGCTAAATTGTTTAGGAGGGCTGCACTAAATTTCTGAGGCTGGCTTTGAACTTTCAATCCTCCTGCCTCAGCCTTCCGAGTTGCTGGGGTTATAGGCAGGCACCGCTGTTCCCTGATGGTGCACCAATTTAGATTCCTTCCAACAGTGTACCAGGGCTCCCCTTCCTCTCTATTGCATCCATTCTTGTTATGTTTTAGAAGATAGACAGGTAGGTGGATAGATGATAGATAGGTAGATAGATAAACAGACAGGAATAAAGTAGCTATTTCAACAGTTTTAAGGTGATATCTCAATTTGGAAAAATAATTTTTAAACAGCTGTTGAAAGGATAATCCATATAATTTAACATTAATTACTGACAGAACCATTTTTAAAAATAGGATTATAGTTCTGTTTATGTCTCTTGTATGAGAAACATGCACATACCATGGTAAAGTTCTGGAAGATTCCCATTTAAGAAAAGGAAGGTTACCTACTGTGACCACTATTGTTTCTCACCTCTTTCAATATCTTAGCAAAAAGAAGAAGCCAAAGAAAAGATTAGTCGAGTAACTATTGAAAATGACACCACAGGGGCTAGGGTGGCTCAGCGGTTATGGTGCTTGCCTGGCATGTACAAGGACACGAGTTCGAACCCCAGCAACACAGACACAATGAAGAGTCTGAGCAACAAAAGTCACATGAAAAACTAAATTAAAAAAAAAATGATTCTCCTCTCTCTCTCTCTCTCACTGTCCCTTTCTCTTAAAAAAGAAAACAGAGAGAAAGAAAATGACACAACAAACTTGTGACTTTCAGCTGAAGGCTTAGATGACCAAAGGGAATGAACTCATAAAACTTTACTAAGACAATCAGTTTAAAATGTATATACAATCTGGGCAAGGTGGTGCACACCTGTAATACTAGCAGCTCAGGAGACTGAGATAGGAGGATTGCAAGTTCAAAGACAGCCTCGGTGATTTAGTGAGGCCCCAGGAACTTAGCAAGACCCTGTCTCAAAATAAAAAATAAAAAAGGCTGGGGATGTGGCTCAGTGGTTAAGCACCCCTGGGTTCGATCCCTGGTACAAAAAAAGAAAAGAAAAGAAAAAAGCAGAGCGTATAGCTGTAAAAAGAACAATGACAATAGTGGTTAATTGGATTAAGCTTAGCTTGAAATATTCAGGACCTACTGAAATAAGGCTCCAAAACAAAACAAACAAAAAAAGGTGATTTAATAAGATACCACATTGCTGGGTAGAGAACATTCAATATTGTAAATGTTGCCTCCTAATAAATTTATACATTTGATAAAATTATTAACAAAGGAATAGGAAATTTAATATTGAGATTCTAAACTTCAGGTAGAACAATGATAGGCAATAACAGCTTATATAATTCAAAAATTAATCTTGGTTCAGAAGTCCTATACTATTAGATATTAAAGCATATACATTTACAAAAACACTTTGACTTTCAGCCATAATGGAGTAGCCTGCTGTAGACCAATGTTCCTGCCAAGAAAAAAGAAATGCCAGATAAAATACAAAGCTCATCCCTTCGAAGGCACTGGCCAGCTGCCAAGGCACATGGAAGATAACGGAACAGCATCTTTGAAGTGCTGAAAGGAAATAACTAGAGTTCTATAGTGTAAGAAAATAACGCTGGGGCGAAGACCTGAAATAAGCAAATATTTCTGTGTAGAGACTTTTTAGCCTCCTTGAAAGCTCCCCTCCCTAGAATTAAGGAGCCAATGACATCTGGATTAAATTTTTATCCAAATGGTGTCCTTAAGGTGGGATGAAGTTAGAGAAGGGCAGAGAAGCCTCAAATACTTTCCCCTGACCCTGAGGCATCTGGCATTACCACCTGTGTACTCCACAAAAACTTGGGAGACAGGTTGGGGAGGAAAACAGGTTTACTTAAGTCCAGCTTTGAGGGAGACAGAGGAGAACTTTGTGTTTCCAATCTCCTTCTTTGGCAAACCAAGGGCTCAGGAAGCTTTTAGAAGAGGAGACGCAGTGGGCCAGAGGGCAGGAAATGTATATATGTAGATCTAGCTGGGCAGCGCTTAGCCAGAGAATATATCAGTCTTAATTTCCTGAATGTGTCCTCAGCATGAGTAAGTAAAAGAAGTTTTCAGGAAGTTGCATGGGATGCAGAAAAGCAGTTATCAGTGGGTTGCTTTTAATTTAAAAGGGTGTCTGCTTCACTCTAGTTCTTTGTCTTCTTCTCTCCTGTTTACCTCAAATGTGATACTGGGGGAAAAAAACTACTGTCCTGTTCAGGGACCTCTATCTACAATCAGGGAGATCCCACTGGCTCCTCTGGCTCCTTAATTCTTGTCTCTTTTCTGCCTGTTCTCCCAGGATGAAAAACATAGGCACTTTGGTGGCTCAAAGTCTTTGGAATTGCCTGGAAATTTTAAAGACATGGGTCAGATGAGGCATGACTTGCCTTTGTCCACCTTTTGACACAAGATGAGAGTTCTCTCACTATTCCACTTTCCATCTTGAATGGCTTCATTGCTGAGCAGCAGGGATGACAGATCAGGTTACACCAAGGATGCTAAGGTCCTAACTAGACAGTGCTCAAGAGTATGCGACGCCCCAGGAGGGCTACTTCTTCCAAAACTGGCTTCTTGATCTCTCCCTGGATCCCCTCCTCACCCCCAACTAAGGATGATTCAAGAGGAAACTGTTCTCATTTTTCCTCCCTTTGCCTGGCTTCTTCTAGACAGTAGGGTTTGAAGGCATTTGATTGGCACTTCCAAAGCCAAGAAGAACGTGCACTGCGGGAATGCCTTTCTCTTTTCTGCAGTTAGACAGAGTGGCCAGATATTTTGCTCTTCTCTCCTGTGTGGCAGCGGGCACCAGAGCTGCTGCCCAGGTCTGGGCAGATGGCAGAGACAAACATGCCCTTCTCTTGCCCTCTGACTTTCAATCTCATTTGACCTGTTGGGTGGAAGCTGAATGCTAGTGCTAAAGTGGACTTTTTGTACATGTGTGCTCAGATCTAAGATATGTTTTGGGGGAAATTTAGTGGGACATGAGCTTTCTTGGAGATCTCTTTGCTATTTTCAAAGGGCTTTGTATATCTCTTCTGTACACACAAATAAAAGATAATTTTTCCTCCGAAGAGAATCATTTTAAAAATCTTTCATGTTTCAAAGTTCTCTTTTAATCATTTTTTAAAATAATATTTGAAGAAGATATTTTGGTTCAAAACAAGTTCCTTTTGGCAGCTAAGACACATGCATTTACCCTTTGGGTCAATAACCTCAATTCAGCTAGGCATGGTATTGCATGCCTATAATCCTAGAGGCTCAGGAGGCTGAGGCAGGAAGATTGCAAGTTCAAAGTCAGCCTCCACAACTTAGTGAGGTCCTACGCAATTTAGATCCCTGTCATTAAAATAAAAACTAAAAAGGCTGGGGATGTGGCTCAGTGGTTGTGCACCCCTGGGTTCAATCCCTGGTACAAACCCCCCCCCCAAAAAAAAAGGAAAGAAAGAAAAATCCTAGGAAAACAAAAACAAAACCTCAATTCTATCTGAAGTATACACTTAATACACTCAAAAAATTAAAAAAATACATGCACAAGGATATTCTTTATAGAACTTTTTATTTTATTTATTTATTTATTTGATACTAGGGATTAAACTCAGGGACACTTAAACATTGAGCCACATCCCCAACCCATTTTTTATATTTTATTTTGAGACAGGGTCTTTCCAAGTTAGTTACTCAGGGCCTCACCGAATTGCTGAGCCTGGCTTTGAACTTGAAATCCTCCTGCATCCGCCTCCTGAGTCACTGGGATTACAGGCATGTGGACAGTTTTTTTTAATAATAAAAGACTGGAAACAACACAAATGTTCATTAGTGGTTGACTCCATGACTACTGAGAGGGAATTAAATTTGGGGAAATTCTAGAAAAGTTCTAGGAGAATTAAAGGGCAAAAGGGATGGTGGAGAAACCACTGATGAGCTGGTGACATCCACCATCTCCAGGGTGAGAGCGACTAAGGGAAAGGTGAAGTCATCAGTTAGAGCCTCCTGGGTTCCTGTGCCCTTGTAGGAGACCTAGGACAAAGCAGAGAGATGGAAAACCTTTCCTGTCCCTCAATCTCCTACCGGGGTCTATCCACAACAGAACTTACCTGAACCAGTTACTGCAGAACAGAGACACTAAGAGACAGTGTCTATGCAGCTTCTCTCCCCCTTGAATAGGTGTCACATCTTCCTATTTCTTTGTATGTATTATAATTTTTGAATGGAAAAATAGATATTTTAGATAATATATTGCAGAACTCTGGATCATGATTTTCTTTCCTGATGTTTGTTGTTAATTTTAGTAACTTGATGGGCTCAATCTCTGAAATCAGTGTCATTATGATGGCTGCTTTTATTTTTGTATTTTCTTTTAAAAACTGTAGCTGTTGGGCTGGAGCGGTGGCTCGGCAGTTATGGCGCTTGTCCGGCATGCACGAGTACACAGGTTCAAACTCCAGCACCCACGTTCACAACTAAGTGTCAGAGCAATGAAAGCCATGTGAAAAACTAAAATAAAGATTGATTCTCTTTCTCTCTCTCTCTCTCTCACTGTCTTTCTCTCTTTAAAAAAAACAAAAAACAAAAAAACTATTGCTGTTAAGTCTGACTCCCTGGAGATTACTCTTCTTTCTGCGTATCTTAGTAGTCAGGCAATGATTGGGTAAAGGCTGGATTCAAAACACTGGAGCCAGTAAGTTTTCTCTGTCCTCTGTTGATGTGTCTCAGTGTGGAGAAGAAATCACATTCGAAGTTCAGGCTGATTTCAGTTCTTCTCCAGCTGTTTCACTCCACTGGAATACTTGACATCTCATCTGCGCGTGTACAACCTCAGTGTTGGCCAGGAGTGTGTGGTGGGCTTGGGCTCTCTGGTCTCTGCTGTGGATGGATGCAGTCTTAGTTGGTACCATTCTTGTCCTAATCACAACCTCAGGCTACAAAATCAGGGGCCTCTTCTACTATTTCACTGCCAAGATTATCACTTCCACCGACAGTGGGCATGACCACCTCTCCAAATCAAATGTGCCCAGTAGGACCACAGGAGCAAATTTTCTAGTTGTCACAGTCTGTCCCACTCTGGCAGAGTATCCGTGTCAACCAAGCTGGAAGGAGATTGAGAACAGTGAAGAATGTCATAGTCTCCTATGAATCTTCAAAATCATAAAGCTTCCTGAATTGTGATATGCTTTTGGTAAATTCCAAGAGCGTGGAGATAATTATTTTTGTCCAGGTTTACAGCTGCTTTTTCAGGAGGAAGATTTGCTGAACTTCTTGTCTAGCAAATCCTGAAGTCTTGCTTCATTCCATAAACATCTCTTTAATAGTTTCTTGGAAAAGAAAAGGTATTTTGCTGGGAATTGGTATTTCTTACCAATACAGACCTAGCTTCTGTTCTCATGGAGCTTGTATTTTCTCAGGGAACATAACAAGTGACTATTTAATTCACCATTTAATTATAAATGTAATGAGTGCTTTGAAGAGAAGTCACTTATACTTCGGATTTTGCTCCCTGTCTTATTGAATTAGCCATAACTTCTATAAAAGCATTACATAACTTAGCAATAGCAATGATGTGTGTAATTTTCTTGTTCCTGATTTTGACAGAAGTGCTTCTAATATGTAATCACTAAGATAGTTGGTTTTCGAAATCATATTGATGAATCGCATATTTATCCCTAGTTTTCTAACACACTTCTTCCCTCAAAAAACATGTGTTGAAAGTCGGAAGGCTTTTTCAGTAACTCTTGAGATTTTCATGTTTTCCTATTTTATATACTGAAATATCCTAACAGCAAAGTACCTTGAAAAATTGGACCAAAACATACTAGATGGAGATGGGTGATCATTACATTTATTTGAATTTTATTGGTTCCTAGCTTTATTGAAAATGAGTTGGGATATCATTTCCTTCAATTCTATTTTTAAGTTTTTAATCATTGCCATTGTTGGTTTAAGATGCTTTTTGAAAGGGTAGGACAATTTAAACCAAAAGAAGTGCACTTACACATGGTGTATTAGTTATAGGGCAAGAATAGCACCCAGGCGCCAGATTTAGGGTATATTATTAATATACTTTAAAAGGACTTCAAAGATCATCTATTTGAAAACATAGAGCTTTAATCCATTAAAAAATCTATGTCCTTATAAGTTAATCTAGCTGGCTTTTCCTAAGTAAGCTCTAATAGTAATCCCTCAGCATGAGAAGGGAGTGAAGTCCCAAAGCACCAATAATATGCAGCACTTTCCCCCATTGTATGAAAATTATTCTCTTACACATAGATCATCCCCATGAGGCTGCAGTGCCTTATGGTGGTTATTTCATTAACCCTCTGGCCCTTCCTCCCTCCAATTCCCAATGCATGCAGTTCTCTTTAAATCTTTATTGTATAAAGGAATGAATGAGGCTATAGAAAGAATCTTAAAAATCTAAAAGCCAATTCTTACTGTTTCAATGTCCTCATAAAAGACCTAATTAGGAGATTTTATAAGGGCATAGAAATGTTTTAAAGGAAAGGCTGCAGGGGGGAAGATGCAAATATCTGGGACATTCCTTGATGGATAGACAGTCATTAACATGTGCCAAGTGCTTCTGCTAAGATTTCTTAGCAAGAAGAAAGTGTTTTCGTGGAGATGCCATTACATTCAAAGAAAGTCTGTTTTCATGGAGATGCCATCACATTCGCAGAAATTTGTGTGAAATATGTGTTCTCTTAGAGTCTACATCTAGCCACATGAGTTCAGGCATGTCAAATAAATTTTCCGGCTCTCTGTCTTCTTGACTGTAACATACAGGGTGTCTCTTCTGTCTCTCACATCTTTGGATTCCAAGATGAGTAAAGAGCATGTGGTTGGTTTTCAGAAAGATTTATTTTTTAAAATCTAAAGTCAGATGGTGTATTTCTACATTAACAAAAGTGAGTTGTAGATTACCAAGTCACTGACTAGTTTTAAGCATTCTCAGTAGCTGGAAATCTCCAGTAGAAGAAACATCAGCTTGGTTCAGTCCCCAAATGTCAAGACTTTTATCTTCAGGAGGAGAAATGATCGCTTGATTTAGTAATAGTGGACAGTTATTCAAGTCAAATAAGTTAAATAGGTTTGTCTTTCCAATATTTGGGACCTGGAGCTTAGTATCTTATTTCTGCTCTGAGAGTATTTGATTTGGTTATTGTTTAGCAGAGGAGAAAGAGAGAAACAGAGTTTGAAAATTGCAACTACTTTTCTTCCACAGCCATGGGCTGTGATGTCAAGAAGTAATGACAGAAGATCTCACTTCTGCCATCTATAACCTCATGTTTTGCAATTTTCCTGGGGGCCCTGTGCATTTGTTCAGCTTCTTAAACAGGGAGGAGAACTGACAAAAGATTTAAGTTCATTTTACGTTGGGCATACCAGAGGATCTTCTAGAATAGTCCTAAACAGAAAACTGCACAGAGTAGTCTGACACTTTAATTTTGGTCAAAGAACAGTGTCTCCTTCCAAAATGATGATCTTGTGATCATGGAGTTTCTCTTTAAAAGCTCCTTAGCAACTCTGTTAGAAGGAGGAAATTTGGTGCCTTGAAACGGTCCTCCCACACAATAGCATGAGAAAGGGGTGGTATGCTGGACAGCTGAGTGCTGTTGGGGGTCAGAAAGAGAAGAGTGAAGAAGACAGAGAAATTGGGGAGGCGAGGTTTAACAGAGTAGAGCAGCTGGGGAGATCCAGAGAGCACTGGCTGATGAGAAGACTTGCAGGAAGTGAGAGATGAGAAGATGCTCAGGAAAAATCCTGCCTACTCCAACTCTGCCTACTTTAAAGCAAAGGGGTTTTATTCAAACTGTTTGTTTCTCATGGGATTGAGAACTGACTGCTCTGAGCATTTCATGGTACAAACTGTGGGACTTTGACTAATGCTGGCAAAGTTCTTTAATTTCTTTCAAGGAGTGCAATATATAGGAATTATTTTTATTACACAGATCAGTCATTAGAAACAGTTTAGTGATAATATTCGTGCAGTTAACCTGAAATGAGTATGGTAATAGTTGTAGAAAACAAGCAAGAATTACCCTCATAAACTTCGAGATTAAATTAAATCTTTTTTGTTAAACTTGTTTATTGAAAAAATTATCAATTCCTTTCGTAATAATGTCTTCCTGTGAATTGAATTTTATGTTACTGAGGGACTTGAGAGTAAAATTATTCCAAGGCTTGTTTCTCTTGGATGAAGGGCCCTGAAATCTCATTTAGGATGAAGAATATTATAATAGCATAAATAACTCAAAGCTTATGATATGAGATTTTTAAGAAAAATGAATAAGATATTTTGCTTTTAAAAATTCAGGCAGTATGTGGCTCCCTGATGAGATCAGTTTCTTTTCAACCTCAAATCAGCTTTATTTCTTGGCTCTTTCACAAACTTTTCTCCTATGCCCCAAGTATTTCCAAGGGAGATTGTGTCATGTGCCTTCAGATTCTGCCAAGAAAAAGAGGTCTGTTGCTCGCACTTCAATTTGCATTATTCGGATGTCTCCTGTGATGGAAAATAGCTAAGGGACAAGGTCAATGTGGAGTTCTTACCCATAGTGTGTCCATAAATGTTAGTAGTTGGATTGGCCTTACAAACAGACTAAGTGGCTACATTTGCAGTGAAAGTCTTCATCATCTATTCACTAATGTCTTAAAATTCTTCAAAGAAAAGAATGAGTAAATGTGAAAAATTTCATATAGTAGAAATAGCCTTAGACTAAGTATCTTTAATACATCAAATCTAACACAAGAGCTGACTTGCAGATCATTTATTTTGAGCAATAATTCCAAAGAAGAAACAAAAATCCAAGGGTGTATTACCTAATGTTTCACCTGACTGAGGCTTGAACCACTTTGGAATCTCTGAGGAACTATTTATAATTCACCCCCAAATTATCTACTCAAAGCATGTAATAGGAGAATATTTATCAAGAGCCTTCCGTCCACTGTTGGCACTGACCCTCACTTCTGAGTTTGTCCAGAGATTGGCTGAGGAGCTTTTCTGTGGGCACTCAGAAGGTGGCAGGCAGTGGAGAAAGCATGAGGCAGAAAGCAAGAGATGCGTGGTGGAGCTGAGGACAGCTGTCATCAGCTTGCATTCTCAGGTGCTGGTAACCACACCAAGAGCTGGAGTAAAAGGTGGGGCTAGAGGTGATGAAGCAGAGCCACAGAGACACAAGAGGAACAGAGAAGAAATTTAAAACACAAACACTGATACTCAGTTCTATATAAGGTCTCATTAGAGCACATCTGTGGAGGGCCAGTGGTAAAGAGCACATTAAGTGCCTGAGGGGTGACAAATGATGAGCCACAGAACCTATTCATGTAAGATCATAACTGGAGGGAAGGTGGAGGGTTTCAATGGCCAGCTTGACCTACTGTATAATATTGACCAAGACTGAGACTGCCTGGATTTCACTAAATTGAAGAGTCTGAAGCATGATAGTGACTTCAAGGTCACTTAATGAACCTCCAATCTGTAGCTTAGATCCTCTGTGAGTGATGGCAAAGAACTCAGTCTTCTGAGACATCCCACTCTAGCTTTGCACATCCCTAACTAATGGGTGTCATAGCAAAAATTGTCTTTCTGAAGTTCCTACTTAAGGGTTTTTGGACCCTTGGAACCATTCAGGAATTATGTGATCTGAAGAGTTATTACATCTCCCTGAATCTTATCTTCTCCAATTTCTTTAGACACTTACACCTCGGTTGATGTTGCTTATAGGTCTTTCTTCTCTGAAATCTCCTACATTAGTATGCCTAAAAATCAAGCACCAGAAAATGATTTGCAAACGAATGGGGGCTGGAGGAGCACTGTTTCCTCATACTGGATAACATAGTTCCAACAAAATAGAATAACACAGACACAGCCTTCCTGGAAGCCAATTTACACTGCTAAATGTAACTGAGTTCGCTGCTGACCCAGCCCCTGATTCTTTTCCAAATGAGCTACAGCTAAGCTATATTTTTAATATGCCTTTGTAGTCCTGTTGAATGAATTGATTTTAGGAAGGGATGGGGAAATGGAGGAAATTTGTCTTATTAGACCAGTCAATTGTTTCAACCTGATAAAAACTTTCATAATGATAATCTAATATTCAAAATATTTGCTCCTATTTTAGCTTTCTGTTATCTGCAAGAAGTGGGGTAAAGATTTCTTAATATAGAACTTAATTTGCCGTAAGTAGAAATGTCCTTTTGAGAAGGGCCACTCAACCAATTATAGCCATGCATCACTTAACTGTGGGGATACAGCCTGAGAAATGAATCTGTAGGTGAATTCATCATTGGAAGAATATCAGAGTGTACTTTAACAGATCTAGATGGTACAGCATCCTCCACACTTCAGCTGTATAATAAGGTATACTGTCGCACATGTGATCCATCATTCTGAATCATCATGATGTGGTGGATTACTGTATGAAACCAACAACGGTACAAGCATAGAAACCAGAGAGAAATAAAACAGTTGTACATCTTTACATTTGAACAGGAGAAGCCAGTTATCCACAGAAAATGCATCCCAGGGATTGAGGAAAATCTTTAGTCTAATTCTGGAATTTATCTGCATCAAAGGAAGAGACTAGTTGGTGGTGGCAAAGTGAAGGTAACACCTGTGTATTCGAGAACCATTGTACAGTGGAAGAATAGTCAAATAACTCAGAGTCATTTTGGTGGAATTCATCAGAAATATCCAATAGAATCCCACTGTTTGAGGAAGGGGTTGTTGGGGCAGTTACCCAAAGAATGGAAAGGGAAATACAATTTTGCCAAGATGATACACAGACTGTCACAGGTTTCTAAGATTTTTATGACCCTTGTTTTTTTTTTTCCCCATATGTGTAGACAGCAAAAAACTATTTTTCAGGCTCTGTTTTCCTTTTTGCATAGAAGTTCCTACTCAATGGCAATTCATTTTGGTTATTTTGGGGATAGGGATGATGGTCCAGGACTGAAGAGAAATTAGCTTCTAAGCGCATACAGAATGAGCCAATATAGGCTCATTTTTGTCATTATCCCTGCCTAACATAAACGTCTCTCCAATTCCCTCTGTGGGTTCTCAGACAAGATAATAGGGATCTCTTTTAGTTCTAAATTTGCATTCTGTTTCTTCACTAAAACTGCAGCTCTGTCGTAAGCTAGTTCATTTTCCTGGAGTCATGATTCCCTGCCTCCCTCTTCCAGTAATTTACCCTTGGGACTTAGGTTTGGCCTCCTGAGGATAGTCATGTCCTAACCTCTAGAATCTGTTATATTTCCTGGCAAAGGAGAATTAAAGTTGAAAATGGAGTTAAGGTTATTAATCAACTGGTTTTAGGATAGGGAGATTAGCCTGGATTATTTGAACAGCCCCAGTGTGATTATAAAGGTCTTTAAAAGAGGGGAAACACAGAAGATATCTGAGAAAGAGATGCAATGATGGAAGAAGAATCAAGAGTGATTTCAGAAGGACTTCTCATGGCATTGCTGGCTTTAAAGATAGTGTTAAGGGCCATGAGCCAAAGAATACAGGTGGCTTTTAGGCATTGGAAAAAAATCAATGAAACATATTCTCCCCTAAAACCTTCAGAAGTGAATACATTCCTGACTGAAACTTTGATCCTAGCGTAGTGAGAACCCCTGTCAGAAGTCTGACCTTCAAATAATGATAAGTCCATGTGGTTTCAGAAGATAAATTTGTGATAATTTCATTTAGCAGCAGTAGAAAACTGAAACAAGACTAGGTCATGTTGCTTGTTCCCTCAAATTATGATTTGGATCCTGATTCAACCTGAAACCATAATTCTTCTTACCATGACCACTCAGTTTAAAAAAAAAAAACTTGACAAATTAATATTGTATACATCTCACAGATAAAACACGATGGAGATCTTGAGAAGTTGGGCAGTCCAGGCAGCTGCTCCAGGAGCCGTGAGCTCTGGTCAGAGGCCACCCCAGTTGCTGCAGCATCGGGCAGCTGACTGCTCCAGGAGCCCTGTGTTCTGACTGCCTCACGCCCTGTGAATTTGGGGCAGAGTCTGCCCCAAGGGCTGTGTACCCTGGGCAGGAGTCTGCTTTCAGGCCCCTTGAGTTTCAAAGAAAGATTATGGCGAGGTCGGGGGTGGGGTGGGGTTGGACATTTTGGGCTGGTGTCTTCCTCTCAGGATCCCCTATTCTGGGGCTGAGATTGCTTCAGGAGCGCCTGTTTTGGGCAAGTGAGTGCCTCAAGACACACAAATGTGCGGCAGCATCTGTCCCAGGAGAACAGAGTTCAGGGCAGCCACTCCCCCAGCATCAGTGAGCTCTCCTCACAGTTGCCCCAGGATCCACAAGACTGCCAGTGATTGCTGGGGCCCTAGCTGAAGCGGGACAGCAGTCTGGGCAGGCAGACACAAAAGCATACAGTGTTTCAACCCAGGAAGGCCAAAAGGCTATATTCACAGGAAGCAATGGTGAAGGACTCAGCCCTTCCACAGGAGAATACTGGGAGGATTCCTGGGAATCTGACTTCCAGCTGCGAACAGGAAAACACAGTCCCTCCAGCAACCCACCCAGGAAGTGCCTCCTCCCAGGTGCCAGATGTGATCATCTATCCCCACTGTATATTTTGACCTCCTCAGTGGAAATAACCCATATCCTCATGACTTTCCCTTAAGACGTTTTTGTTGTTGTTGTTTGTTTTTAATTTTTTTGTTTATTTCCTGTTTCTTTTGTTTTGTTTGGTTTACTGTGGTTTGATGTTGTTTTTGTTTGCGATCTTACAGACCAACACGTTTTGTTTTTGTGCTGTGTAGCTTCCAGGTAGTGAAGCTACCTGGCACCCTCTTCTTCCCTTTCCTCTGGCAACACCTATCTTCACTCCACTCTCTCTCACACTTCCCTAAAATCATTACCTCAGTCTCTTCCTCTTCCTTTTTTCCCTTTATCTATCAGAATATCCTACATCATCTCCACTCTCTTGCTTCAAATTCACAAGGACCTTTCTACTTTCACATTTCCTTACCTAGGGAGGTACTGGAAATCTGCAGTGAATGCTAAACTTGATAATGGTTGTTGTTTGCATTTTTTTTAAGAGAGAGGGAGAGAAAGACAGAATCAAATTTTATTTAGTTTTTCATGTGGCCTTCGTTATTCAGACACTTTGTTGTGTATGTGGTGCTGGGGTTTGAATCAGCATCCTTGCGCATGCCAGGCAAGCGTCAGAACAACTGAGCCACCACTCCAGCCCCAGTTGTTTGCTTTTAAACCAGGTATAGTCTGACAGTTCTCATGGAATGTAGCTAGTAATCCTTTTACTCTTCTCAAAAATGGCAATTAACACTGCAACAGTTATAGAGGGAACAAAGCAACCAGTTCCACACTGTCTATTGTACGTATTGATGCTTTCCCCTTATCCCATGAGATACTGGAAATTGTAAAGGTCAATAATAAATGACAAGTTGGGGAGCCAGCTGTTGAACTGTACTATCCAAATTGTACCCCAGCCCAGATAAGCAAATAGACAAAAATCCCACACCCATCAACAAAGTCCCAAAGTGAAACAAGCAGTGAGGGATCTCAGGCCACACTCCTTGACACTGAAAATGAGGCAAAGGGAAACAATTCTCCTCCTCAGATCCACAACTCCCTAGTCAAGGATTCCATGGATAGGGACCTGGATGAAAACTTAGAAAATAAAATAGTTTAAACAATCTGATTGTTAAAATGATCAAAGAATTAAAAGAAGATTTAAGGAAGGAAATAAGAGAGCCATTACAGGAGCTAAAACATCATTTTAATATAGAATTAGAGACACTAAAAAAGACATAGCAGAGCTCTTAGAACTGAAAAACACTCATCCAAATTAAAAGCTCAATGGAAGATATTAATATCAGTGTAAACTTGGTAGAAAATAGAACTTCAGCTCTCGAAGAAAGAACATCAGACAATGAAGGCAGGCTGAGTAATCTTTTTTTTAATTGAGACATTTATTTGTTGAATAATCATACAAATTTTAACAAAATAATATATAATGTATACAGATTCTGAAAATTGGATTTACCCCCAAGAGTGCTCCCCCAATTACCCACCCTTATCCCTCCCTTCCCCTTCCCACAACATCTCTAAAAAATGTATTAGGTTGTGTAACATTACATGATATCTAGATTTAACACCTGATATTAGACCACTTCTCTTAATGGCCAGGGTCTAGTTCCAGCCTCCACAGATGAGTGAAGACATTCGACCCTTGGTTCTCTGGGTTAAGCTGATTTCACTCAGCATAATTTCTTCCATAGCCATCCATTTACCTTCAAAGGCTGCAATATCATTGTTTCTAATTGCTGTGTAAAATTCCATGGTATATATGTACCACAGCTTTTGGATCCGTTCATCCAGTGAGGGACATCTGGGTTATTTCCATGATTTAGCTTTTGTAAATTGAGCTGCTATGAACGTAGATATTGCTGTGTCACTATAATGTGCTCATTCTAAATCCCCTGGAAAGAGACCTGGGAGTGGAATAGCTGGATCATATTGTGGTCTCATCCCTAATTTTTTGAGGATTCTCCACATTGCTTTCCAAAGGGGCTGTACCAGTCTGCACAGGCTGAATAATCTTGACTGCAAGGAGGATAGACAAGAAAAAATACTTACTGATCATGATCAGAATTTCCAAGAAGTATGGGACAAAATTAGAAGATATAACCTGAAAGTAATTGGGATAAGGGAAAACATTGAACACCAAATGAATGGCATAATGAAACTTCTCAATGATATAATCAAAGACAGTTTCCCCTATATCAGAATTGATCCAGAAATTCACATTCAAGAGGCTTATAGGACCCGAAATAGACCTAACCAAATGAAAAACTCACTGAGACACATCATATTCAAAATGAAAAAATAAGGAATAAATATTAAAAGTGGTAAGAGAAAAACACCAAGTCACATTCAGATGCAAACTAATAAGTATCACAATGGATTTCTCAAACCAGACCATAAAGGTGAGGAGAGCATGGAATAAAAATTTTCAAACATTAAAAGTAAATAATTGTCAGCCAAAAATATGACACCCAGCAAAACTTAACTTCAAAGTTGATGGGGAAATAAAAACTTTCCATGATAAGAACAAATTAGCAACAAAAATGGACACAAAACCAGTTCTTCAGAGAATACTCAAAGACAAACTGCAAACAGAGGAACAAGCGTACAACTCCCAAAGCCCACAATGACAGGAAAGTCAATAAAAGCATAGCTCACTAAAATATATCCAAGATGGCACAAAATACATCAAAGGTCACACAATGCCAGGAATCCAAAATCATATCAATTCTAACACTGAATGTGAGTAGACTGAATGCTCCAACCAAAAGACTCAGATTAGCAGACTGGATCTAAAAACAAAATCCAACAATATACTGCTTATAGGAGACTCAACTCACAGCCAAAGACAGCCACAGATTGAAGGTAAAAGGTTGAAAAAACAATCTACCATGCTTACAGTCCAAAAAAGCAAGCCAGTGTCATAATACTCATATCTGACAAAGTAGTTTTTGACCAAAAATTACTCAGAGGAGACAAAGAAGGCCACTACATCTTAATTAAGGGAACATTACATCAAGATGATATAACCACAGTTAACATTTATGCACCAAACGCCTACACTCCCAAATATACCAAAAAATTACTCCATGACATGAAACCACTTATAGATCTCAATACAATAATATTGGGGGACTTTAATACACCTTTATCACCAATAGCTGGATTGAAAAAAATATATCAAGAACGAAGTCTCCAGCCTAAACAACTCTGTAAATCAAATGTAATTAACAGACATCTACAGAACATTCCATCACAAATTGGCTGAGTTTACCTTCATCTCAGCAGCACATGGATCCTTCTCCAACATAGGTCATAACTTAGTATACAAAGGTAATCTTAGCAAATACAAAAAAGTTGATATAATCCCATGTATACTGTCAGACCACAACAGTATGATCCTAGCAATTAACAGCAAGAAAAATAACAGAAAGTTCATAAGTACATGGAGATTAAGTACTACCTTCTTTAATGAAGAATGGACCATAGAGGAAATGAGAGCAGAAATCAAGAAATTCTTGGAAATGAATTAGAATGAAGATACAACATATCATAACCTCTGGGACAGTATGAAAATTTATAAATTTATAGCAGAGTGCCTTCATCAAAAATCAGGAGAGAGCCCACATAAATAAGCTTATGCTATATCCCAGATCCCTACAAAAGAAGAATAATCCAATCCCAAATCCAGTAGAAGACAGAAAATAATCAAGATCAAAGCTGAAATCAATGAAATTGAAAACAAAAAACAATATAAAGAATCAACAAGACAAAGAGTTGGTTCTTTGAAAAAGATAAACTGACAGACCTCTAGCCAACCTCACCAAAAGGAAGAATAAAATGAAGCAAATCAACAAAATCAGAAATGAAGATGAAGACAATCCACTGTCTCATCTGAAATCCAAAAGATTATCAAAAACTACTTTGAAAAAATACACTCCTCCAAGTTGGAGAATTTAGAGGACATGGACTAATATTTAACCACATGTGACACTCCCAAACTGACACAGACCAATATCAGGTAGTGAAATTGAAACACCAATCAAAGTCTTTCCAAAAAAGAAAACCCCAGGACCTAATGCATTCTCAGCTGAGTTCTACTAGCCCTTTACAGATAAATTAGCACCTCTCCTTACTAAGCTATTCCATGAAATTGAAAGGGACCAGAACCCTCCCAAATACTTTTTTATGAGGCAGCCATAACCCTTATACCAAAATCCTATACCAAAATCCAACAAAGACACATTGAGAAAAGAAAACTATACATCATATCCTTGATGAACATAGACACAAAAGTCCTTAACAAAGTCCTCGCAAACCACATCCAAAAACACATTGCAATTAAGTGGGCTTCATTCCAGGCATGCAAAGCTGGTTCAGCATATGCAAATCAAGAAATGTAATCCATCACTTAAACGGAATTAAAGACAAAAACCATATGGTCATCTCAATTGATGCAGAAAAAGCCTTTGACAAAATAAAAAGCCCATTTATTCTCAAAACTCTGGAGAAGATAGGGATCAAAGGAATTTACCTTAATTTTATCAAGGCCATTTATGACAAACCCATAGCCAACGTTGTACTTGATGGAGAAAAACTGAAAGCTTTCTCAATGAACTTGGGAATAAGACAAGGCTGTCCATTCTCACCACTCTTAAGAACAAAGTTCTTGAAACCCTTGCCAGAGATATCAGACAAGAGAAAGAAATCAAAGGAATTCAAATAGGAAAAGAGGAAGTTAAGCTATTTCTATTTGCTGTTGATATGATCCTATGCCTAGAAGACCCCCAAAATTCCATCACCCTGTAGGAAGAAAGAAACACTAAAGCACTCTTGGTGGGATTGCAAATGGATAAACCACTCTGGAAAACAGCGTGGAGACACATCAAACAATTAGAGATTGAAACACCATATAATCCAACTATCCCACTCCCAGGTATTTTCCCAGAAGAGCTAGAATCAGCTTATTCCAGAGATACAGCTACATCAATGTTTATAGCAGCTGAATTTACAATAGCAAAATTACAGAAACAGTCTAGATGCCCCTCACTGGATGAATGGAGCCAAAAACTGTAGTATATATATACAATGGAGTTCTGTCCAGCTATTTGAAAGGACGATATCATGGTTTTTGCAGGTAAATGGATAGAAACAGAAAAAATCTTGCACAGTGAGACAAATCAAACCCATTCTCTCATATGTGGAAGATACAGTAAAACCTAAGATAAGATAAAAGTCAAGTTCATTTAATAGACCCACCAAATCTGGAGTAACACATAGACTGTGGGAACTATAACTATGAAGGGAGAGGGGAAGAGAAAGAGAGGTAGAGGAGAGAGTGTAAACAGGGAGTGTTCAATACTGTAGAGTACATTTGACTCCTATGAGAACCCCAGATATATCCAGGCAGGCATATAAATCTAATTTCTGTGTATTACATATATATAGTCACTGATTTCTGTAACTTGGGGGAACTACGGAGGAGTCATGAGACTGGGGAGTGGGGAAGGGGGGCAGATCCTGGACAAGGATGGGAAAGCAACTCTGTCAATATGAATGCATGTATGAAGGTGAACCAGCAAATCCCTTTACTATGTAAGTTCATCCTGAGCCAATTAAAAAAATGATTGAAATACATACCTTACAGAATAACTAACTCATACTAATGAACATGTGCTTTGCTTCACATATTTTTTTGAGGTGAGAACAAAACCTCTACTCTTAGTGATTTTCAACAGTATACTACACTTATTAATTATAGTCACCGTGTTGTAAAATATAGTTCTTAAAATTATTCTTCCTATCTAACTGAACTTTTACATCCTTTGACTAAAGCTTCCCTAAACTGCTCTCCCCTGACCGCTTGGTAATCACCATTCTAGTCTCTGTTTCTATGAGTTCAACTTTTTTAGATTCCACATATAAAAGAGGTTATATGGTATTTGTCTTTCTGTGTCTGGCTTATTTTATTTAGTATAAAGTCTTCCAGGTTCAAGCAAGTTGCTACAAACAGCAAGATTCCCTTCTTACTTAAAGCTGAATAATATTTCACTGTTGGAATACTGTTCATTTTCTTTACCCATTCATCCGTTGATAGATATTTAGGAAGATTCCACATCTTGCCTACTGAGAGTAATATTGCAGTGAACAAGAGGCTGCAGATATATCTTTGATAAACTGATTCCATATCCTTTGGATGTATATACCCAGCAGCAGTGTTCAAGATAATTATCAATAGGTGAAGGACTTACTACCACCATTTTGTTAATTATTTTCTCGTTGTGCTGTAGATTTTTTGTTCCTTTCTTCTTTTCTTGCTGCCTCCCTTTGTGATTAGGTGATTTTTGTCCAGTGCTATGCTTCCCTTCTTTTTTCTTTTTTTATATCTCCATAGGTTTTTGCTTTATGGTTACCATGAGGCTTTCTTTAAAATACCATTATTACAGAGCTTAAATTTGATCACATGAATAAAATAAGCATTGTTTTCAATGTCTAAAGTCTCTTCAAATAGTACAGCCACAAGAACATTCCCCTCATACTAAGAATGAAGCTCTGTTTGGCTCCCAGAAGTCTGGAGTGAAGTTTATGCTCCTACTCCCATGCCCTCTCCCCATGCCAGTCAGAATACTAGAAGGTTTCTCTCTATGAAATTGACTAATGTTAATTAAAACTTATTCCTATCAACACTGAAAGAGCCATATTCTTACCACCCTTTGTGAAATTCACAAATCAACAAGACTTTCTCATGCACAGGGAGCATACAATCAGCCATGTACTATTTTACTTTTGATAACGGAATGAACAGCAGGGTGCAGTGGCACATGCCTGTAATCCTAGCATCTTGGGAGGCTGAGGCAGGAGGATCGCAAGTTCAAAGCCAGCCTCAGCAACTTAGCAAGACCCTGTCCCAAAATAAAAAGTAAAAAGGGGCTGGGGACATAGCTCAGTGATTAAGCTCCCCTGGGTTCCATTCCTGGTACAAAGAAAAAAAGAAAGAAAGAAAAGAAAAAGAAAAAGGAAGTTGAATGAAGAGTCAATGATTGTCAAATTAATGAGAAAAATTCTCAAATTATCTGCACCCCCATTTTCTTTATTAAGAAATGTCATCATGAAAGCAGCGTTTTTGCTAAGAGTCATTCCTTGTAAAGAAAGTCCCTCTTGTAACATCAAAGTGAATTTATTGTTGCCTTGCTATAAGGCCTTAATTCTTAGTTTGTTGTTGTTGTTGTTGTTGTGTGTGTGTGTGTGTGTGTGTGTGTGTGTGTGTTTGAGAGAGAGAGACTCAATCTTTTTTTGTTTTTTTTTTTAATCTGTTTTTTTTGTTTTGCTGACACCTTCTTGTACATGTGGTGTTGGGGCAAATCCAGGTCCTTTCCCACGCCATAGAAACGCTCCACTGCTGAGCCACTGCAACAGAGAAAAAGAGAACCAATTTTATTTAGTTTTTCATGTGGTCTTTGTTTCTCAACACCTCATTGTGTACGTGCACTGGGGTTCGAACCCACATTTTCACATATGCCAGGCATAACCGCTGAGCTAATGCTCCAGCCCCCACGATTCTTAATTTAAAAAAAAAAAAAGTTGTATTCCTTTCTGCAAGGCTGATTCTCCTCTCCCTTGAATCCTACAAAGTCCCAGATGACAGACTTTTTATTTTGATACTTGCAGAGCCTTGGAGCCACTTCAGGGGTATGACAGGCCCAGTTCCTATTGTACGCTGTTTCACTTTGGTCGAGTTATTTCACTGGGTGTTTTTTTGGGGTTGGTTATTTTTTCTTTTTCTCATATTCTGTTCTGTGGTGTCTCTTTACCACACTGCAGTTATATTGAAATTGAAACAGTTTTCTGGGAATAAATGACAAATATTTTACAGTTAATAATGAATCAAACTTCTATTTTTATAGTAGCTGTATTTTGTCCATTTTACTTAATTCATAGTATGGTTAGCCATGCTATGTCTTGTCAACTGGCACCTTCCATTAAGATTGGGAAAACTTGATAATTTCATATCACTGATTTTTTTTTTATAGAATACACTGGCAAAGAGAGTGGAGGAGTTCTGTTCTGTGATAAATAAAACACTTATGTAATTTTATTTTATTTTTCCTGGTACTGAGGTTCAAACCCAGGGTATCACAGATGCTAGGTGAGTGCTCTACCACTTAGAGGAAAAAAGTCTTTCAACAAACTTCAAAAATATTATCATTCACTTTCTGGTTCTGTGTTTCAGGTATATAAAATGTTCATCTATTGAGACCTCTTCCTGACATACATTTAAATTTCATTAGGAGTTTCTGTTTTCTGATAGAGTTAGTGTAAGAAAGACAAAAAGACAGGATGCGTGAAAGGGGATGGAATATGAAACAGAGCACTACCAATGGAAAGAATTTGTCTGTGCCCAGAGATAAGGAAGGAGATGTCCTCATACACTGAAGGTGTTTTTCCATCGGAGTAATGAACCATGCAACCTCACTGATGTGATTTCTAAAACATAAATCTTTCTCCTAAAGAAAAGGGCAATTCTGATGAATTGTAGGTACAGAAAATAGATGCAGGGAAGAGGCAGTAACTTTAATGTCATGCACAATTACTCAAATTTAACTTCTAAAATAGGAAAGGATTTTCTGGTATTATGAAAGGATTGAAATGAATGAGCAGTAGAGGGTTTTGTAGGTCTTCTTAGCTCTGTCTGTGGAGGCCTTTTGAAAGGATGGCTACAACACAAAAGTTGCAGTCATCTCTTCCAGGTTCCACACTCTGATGAGTTCTTGCTGACAACCCAGACAGCAAGAATGAGAATGCAGTTGTGTTTTGTGAACGGAACAAGAGGAAATAATGCAAGACGCACAAGAGAACTCTCACATGGTTGGGAGCATGTGACACATACTCAGACTATGACTAGAATGATTTGTGGGAAACTTCAGTAACCCTGAGAACAGTTGGAAGTCTACTGCAGGATATGGAATGTCTTTAGAATCCTAGGTGTGTTTAAAAAGATGAAACAAAGCTGGATTATAGTAATATAGAAAATGGATTAGCATGGTAATGACAAGAGCTTCCACGGGAAAGAGCAATGAAAGATTTGGAGTGTATCTCAAGGTATTTCATTTTGACCTGGGTTTACTTTGACACAAATCTCAAAGACACAGTCCACCTTTTCTGGTGAAAAGATGATCATTTTTTTAATCTGTAGATTCCCATTATGAATAACTTTTCTATAAGATGAAGTGCGATATGAATTTTCACAGGTGTCAAAGGTAGACAAGAGAGTTATTGCAGTTAGCAGGGTTATTCCAAAACAATTATCTAGAAAATTTGAGCATCTAAAAGTAAAATCTACATGTAGATGAGCAGCTCAATTGTTCTGTCTTGGACAATATCAAAATCTCTGAAAATAAGTGGAAATTGTGTGAGTGGAATTCTAACATTTTCTGCATGCTTATTATTATGGTTTGTTTTATTTTATAGTCATCTATAATTACACTACATGTTAATAATAACATTTGAAAGCCTGGAGCAGTGGATCAGGGGTTGGGGCATTTGCCTGACCTGTGCCAGGACCTGGGTTTGAACCTTAGCACCATATTCACAATTAAGTGTTGGAGAAACAAAGACCAGATGGAAAAATAAATAAAATCGATTCTCTCTCTCTCTGTTTAAAAAAAATTAATAATAACATTTGAAAAATTTGGGACGGAGAAGATCACCAAAGCAAAGTGGTTTAAACCAAGGCAAAGATTTTCAGGAAGAAAGATATTTCAGTTTGTAGAGCTTGTAAGATTTATATGCTCAAGGCAATGAACCATAAACCTAGATGAGATGAAGAATATGACTTGAATCAGGAAAAAGAAAGAGAGTATATATTTCAGATAAGAGAAAGAGAGAGAGAGAAAGGAAGAATTCATGATGAATGAAGCTCTTCAACTGTCTAATACAGTATAATTGTGCCATCAAATGTGACAGCAGAAAGTTTCTAACAAATTGATATTTGATGCCTACTGATAGTCCTGCACAGTTTGAGCAGCCCACAGAGTCTCTCCCTGGTTTGAAATTACTTTAATGTATTCTGAAATATTTGACAATTTCTCCTGCCTCCAATTGCACTGCTTAGTCAGAGTTAGGCAATCTTTTTGCATAGGTCATGATAATAAAACATAACAGAGCCCTGCCTGTTCATGGATACCATCTGTTCTTAGGCCCTAGAAAGCATTTGGTTGTTGTTGTAAGGAAATATAAAAATCCAGTTGACATATTCAATAGCAATTATTTTCCTCACCACTATCAAACTGATACTCTGAAGGTACTATTCCCATTCTTTTCTGTGTACTTAATAACATTTCTTGCCTAATCAATGTATTCCTTCTGAGGACACTTTACACATCAATTAAATTAAATTAATGCATAGAGTACCAACAATGCACATATTCTATTGAAGTGATAACAACATGAACAGTGATGAGCAAGTTCATTTGTGTGCAGGTTAAAACAAACATTTCACAACACTGTTAGCAATTTATGATTCCATTGATTGTATGATGTAGTCTAACTTCAGAGATGTTAGTATATGAATGAAAGTTTTGGAATCATTGAAGTATGGTAATATGATATATAAAATAAAATGCCACACCCCATTTTATTCCATCTTCTTTCATGTTCTTATAGAATCATGACAAATTTGGAAAATATACTCCACTAGATAAAACATTTTCCTGTGCTCCTGATGGACACAATAAAAATTGTTGCAATTCTCAGAAACAATGAGTAGAAGAAAATGTTCCCCACAGTTGAGGGGCACATTAAGCAGGAGAGAGGCAGGATACCCTAATTTTACAAGGGGTTGAAGTTGTAAGGCCCATGAGTGTCCATGGAATTGACTTATCCTACAAAGTCATAGCATACATGTAAGAAACAAACTGTCAGACATCATGGAGGAAAAAATGGAAATGCCATACTCTGCTACTCCTAATCCCTACTGAATGGGAAAAGTAGAACCAACAGACACAATCCCAATTCAAGTGTCACATGAAATTCACTGCAAGGCTACTAAATGGACCAAACACTGCCTGGTAATCTCCCACATGAATCTCCTGATAGTTGTTCCAGGAAGACTTCACTTCCTATGAAGTTGAACCACAACACACTAGTATTAGAGCTATGGAAAATACTATCAAATATGAACAAAGCAATAGTGAATGAAAAAATACATGAGAAAATTTCCCCATATTATACATGAAATTATGAATAAAACATTTTTTAATAAAGAGAATAAATTTTATTTAGCTTTTTCATGTGGCCTTTGTTGCTCAAACACTTTGTTGTATACATGGTGCTGGGGTTCAAACTCACATATTGTACATGCCAGGCAAGCGTCACAATCACTGAGCCACCACTCCAACCCCATGACTAAAATATTAAGAAAATATTAGAACTCTTTTAAAAATTAGAACTCTTTATTAGAAAAATTAGAACTCTTTTAAAGTCAGTCAAGAAATGGTCAGAGAGGTACAAGAACAATAAGAAAATTGAAATACTTTACCCAAGACTGGAGAAATAACTATGGTATTTGTATTTGATGGTAAATAATAGTGAAATCTACCACAATGACTGAAATAGATGGGAATGTATTGACCCATGCAACAAGAAGTCTAGGGGAAGGCAGTTCCAAGCTGATGTGCTGCTCTTCTGTCCTGCTTATCACGGGGATTTTGTTCTTATGGTCATAATGTATTGCTTGTCTCTTCTAACTCATCTTCATTCTAATCAGGAAAATGAAAAAATTGGAAGGGGCTAAAAATTTCATGCCCGTTATGGTAAATTGATTGCAAAAATATTCCTAATTATTTATCCCTCCCTGAATCCAGCTTATGACTCTTACTTTGCAGATCCTCTCAATGAGAAATAGAGTCCATTTCCCCACCTCTTGAATCTAACCTGACTTTGTGATTTGCTTTGATGAACACAATGCAGCGGATGTGGTGATGTGCCAGTTCTTAGTTTAAGCTTAGAAGGTCTGTGTATCCATGTACCAGTCATCTAATCTGTATTCAGATGCATTTATCCTGATAACTAATGGATATGTGCACCTGGATACACCATTACAGTTTAGATATGAGGTGTCCCCCAAAAGCTCATGTGTGAAACAATGCAAGAAAGTTTAGAGGTTGGTTATGAAAGTCTTCACCTACTCAGTATATTAATCCCCTAATAGGGCTTAACTAGGTGGTAACTGTACGTAGATAGGGTATGGCTGGAGGAGGTGGCTTATTGGGGGAGCATGACTTTGGGGTATATATTTTGTTCTTGGTGAGCAAAGGTCTCTCTCTCTCTGTTTCCTGGTGGCTTTGCGCTGAAGTGACTTCCTTGGGCTTTTATCAGGTCTTTTGTCACAGCAGCGAAAAACTCACTAAAACATATACCACAGATGCTTAGTCTCAACATGAATCAGAAGACTATCATTATTCCTTTGAAATGAAATCCTCCTCTGATATATTCTATTTCAGTTAATATCCCCATTGTCAATTGGGTAAATTTGGAATTTTCCCTCATTCTTCATCTCTCTCACTCCCTTGCTTACAAAATACCTATTCTTCTTAATTTTACCTTTTAAAGATCTCTTAATTTGTCTCCTCTACCATCTCTAGATGAACATTGCTCTGTTTAGACCCTCATCATCTCTCATGTGAACTACAAAAGTAACTTGCTAACAACTCCCTTGCTTTAGCTTATATCTCAGTTAAGCCCATTCTCCACACGGCTGCCAGTGTGAACTATTTAAAATGCAAATGAGACCATGTCATCCCCCTTCTGAAAACCATTTAATGACATTCTATCAAGTATGGGATAAAGTTCAAGTTCCTTAATATAGCATACAAGATCCTGCCTAATTCTTCCAGGCTAAACTTCAGTGACTTTGCTTTGAAATTCATGTTCCATCCACATTTAAATACTTGCCATTATTCTCACCTAGCATCCCTCCCTGTTTTTTATCTCCTATTTTCTTTATTAGTTAGTCTTTTTTTGGAGCACAGGTCAGCCATCACTTTCTCTAGGAAGTTTCCCCAAATCTCTTTTGTCAGTCAGGATTTTAGGTGCAATCAATGAAAATTAAATGTTGCTTATTTAAGAAGAAAATTCATTTAATGAATGTTTTAGAGTTTTATGGTGCCTTCAGGATTCTAAGAAAATCAAATTTAGGGTCACACAGTCAGTAACCACAGACAAAAATAAGAAAATTGGTTTGGTGAGGATAATACTGCTGCAGCAGTAGGAGACCAGATATTGGCAAACCACTGCTCTTGGACCTAGAAGCCATCACCAGCACTTCCGCCAATACTAGTAAGGGGACTTGGTGTTCCCACACTCACTCAGATTGCCCCTGCCTCTCTTCCCCTCATCACCCCTGGGTTCCAAGCCTGAGCAGGGCATAACACATTGGAGTAGCTCGCATCATGTGTCCATGTCCTATTTTTGCAAGGCACACTGGGAAAATAGCACACAACTTTAGGTCTTCCATATTTATAAGGAAGGAGAATTCTCCAAACATAAGAAAGGGATTCATGTGCTGGCTGGTCAAAAAGATTTTTTTAAATGTCTGCTATGCTTCATTTCTTTGGTTTCATAATAACAACTTATATCTTTCTTCTGATTCTTGAAGAAATGCTCTCATCTAACATAATGCAATAGGGTCCCATTACATTTTTACATTTTTAAAAAATTACTTACTACTTCTCTCAGTGGGGTTAACTCAAACCCAGGAGCTCTGGGTACATTTATAAATCCTCTAGCTTTGTCACAATCCTTGCCTTAATATTTTATAAGGTATGGATCAGAGTGTTAGCTAACCATTACTAATATACTTCTAAAAATGAAAAACTTACTTTGTTTTTAAATTTAAAGATCAATGGGTGTATAACTTATGTATAATAAAATGCACACATTTTAAGTAAATGGTTCCACTAAGGTCCAACTAATACATACCTCAACCAGGAGAACTTAGAACTTTCACAAACCCAGGAAGTTGTCCAAGATTCCTGTTTTTATAGTCAATTCTCATGTTATTTATCTGGTTAATTTCATCTACTCTAGAACTTCATATAAATGACATTATATAGAGTATACTCATTTGTGCTTGACTTCTTTACAGCAGCATGTTTTTGAGGCTCATTCATATTTTTTAAGCTTCAGTAGTTCCTGCTTACTTACTGTTGAATAGCATTCTATTATACGAATATGCTATCATTTATTTATTCATTCACCTTGGATAGTGATGTACAATTCTTTTCATAGACATATGTTTTTACTTATCTTAGGTAATTACCTGGGAGTGGAATTTTTTTTAATGAGAGAGAGAGAGAGAGAGAGAGGCTAGAGCAGTGGCTCAGGGGTTGGAGTGCTTGCCTGGCATATGCGAGGACCTGGGTTCAAACCCCAGCACCACATACACAACTAAGTGTCAGAAAAACAAAGGCCAGATGAAAAAATAAATAAAAATGATTCTATCTCTCTCTTTCTCCTTCTCTCTTAAAAAATTAAAAAATAAAACAGTAGAGAGATATAATTTTTTTCATCTGGTTTTTGTTTTTCCTTTACTTATTTGTATATGAAGTGCTGGGGATCAAACCAGGGACCTCATGCATGCCAGGCAAGGGCTCTACTACTGAGCCAACTCTCTAGCCCCTAGGATGGAAATTTTAGTTCATATGGTATATATATATATATATATATATACATATATATATATATATTTAGTATATATATATATATATTTAGTTCATAAGTATATATTCAACAACAAGAAACTGCCAGACTGTTTTCAAGACAGTTATATTACATGACACTTTCACCAACAATGCATGGAAGTCCCAGTTCCTCCAAATCCTCATGAACACTTTCTATGGGTCATTTAAAAAAAAATCTAACCATTTTGGTAGGTGTCTAGTGATATATTCTTACAGTTTTAATTTATATCCTATGGCTAAAGATGTAGAAAATTCTTCCATATGCTTATTAGTCATTTTTTAATAGCTCCTTCTGAAAAGCATCTTTTAAAGTATTTCAGTCATCTTAAAAGGTAATTGTTTTTAGGGAATTCTCAAGAGTTGCACAGGTATTCTTCCCAGCCTCATTAGTAATTGTGTTACCACTCTCCTTTATCTTTTTTGCCTAATGATATAAAAAACCCAGAAAAGCTTGAACATTGGCTTAGCAGATTTCTTGGGTACTAGAACCTCTAGAGATCAATCATAGTGAGAATTAAAACTGTTTTCTCTGCAAATGCCTCAGTATGTACAACAATAGGATCCACTCCAGATTCTTCTTCTTTGTCCCTGGAACCATGTTATCTGACTGACACTCCAAGTCTTCAATTGAGCATTTCCCCATTCATTAATCTTGGCTAATTTGGGGAGGGAAGGTCAATGGTAGAACCAGCCAATCCCATGGGCTTCAGTCCATTGACTTCCTCACTCTGGAGTGCATTCTCTTAGAAGTGATGCTGCATGTCATCTCACAATGGCAAATAACATGACCAGTGACATTTCTGGCAGGTGATTGCCAGAGGGGGGGGAAAATAAAAAATGAATGTTTACCCTTCAATATGTAAGACTATGTTGAACTAATAATTAAAAAAAAAGATTGAATGTTTACTCCAGTGAGGGAAAGTCATTTTCTACCCATGATGGAAAGAGCCCAATGTAATCAATTTCCTGCCAGCTGGTTGGCTGATATCCCAGGTAGCTAGGGCAGCTTACAAAGTCTAAGTGTTGGTCATTGCTGATGGCATGATGAGTACTCAGCTGTGCTGATGGCAGGAGACAAAGTTCTTGTGGTGAAGCCCATGCACCATCCCTGCCACCATGGGTATTTCTTACTGAGCATCTTGAACAAGTGCTAGGCAAAAGAGGCTGACTGGCCTCTTCAACTCAGGGATCTCATCCACCTAATTAGTGATAATCCCCAGCACAGTTTGGAACTTTCCGTGTGCAATCACTGTTGGATCCAATCTGGGCCAATTCGGAGATTTTCATTCACATAATGCATCCCTACTTCTTGCCACCAATTTTCAATTCTCCCTTTACTGGGCCAAGCCGTTAGTCACTTCTCATGAATCACTATAGTCACATCCTTCCGGTCACAATGATACATCTTTCTACACCATATCATTCACAGCATTTGAAAGCCAGGCTTAAAGTGTTTCCTTCTCCCTTAAGTAATCATAAGAAATTCTCTGGAAGACCCTCAATTTGGGTTGGAAAGAGATGGCAGTGTGGCAGGAGCAGGTACTGGAGAGGAGATACACCTACTTTTTTTTTTTTCTTAGTGTACAGATCAATGGCTTTTACTTATTCACAGAATGCAAACAGCAATACACTCAAGTTTAGAACATTTTCATTTGCCCCCAAACAAGCATTGTATTTATTATTTAATGTCCCGCAACACTCCCTATCCCCCTCTCCCTCTACCCCAAGGCAATCAATAAACCTGCTTTTATAACTTCACTGGGCCTTTCAGATTTGCTTGAGAATATTTCTTTATATAACAGGGGCTATGTAAGTAAATCTTGGCCATGAGCAATCTCATGACTTGATGAAACACATAAAACCCTGTGCATTATCGTCAGATCAGACAGTATGCCATCAAGTGTTTCATAGATAGTTATTTGGTCACTACTAGGGTTCAGTAGCAATCCAGTACCTCTTTTTCAAATGGGATAGAATTATTAGTCTATGAATGCGTATTCTAACCCATCAGGAAACTATTTTTGCTGTTTCTATTCTGGTTTGCTACGGACTCCATTTAACACACCGATCTTCCACAGAATACTTGCTGGGTCCTGGGCCCCAAATATCCATCTGGATCAGTTGGAGATCCTCCTCTTTCTCTGAGTCTGAATAAAAGTTTGAAAACTTTTTGATTCGCTTGGTAAATAGGTTGGGACAACATACATAACATTGTTATTTTCAAAACTTAGAGATCCAAAAAAAAAAAAAAGAAAAAAAAACTTAGAGATCCACCCACACATCTTTAAATTTAGGATTTAAAAGGGATGGGGATAAAAGACTCAGTAAGTTGTCTTTAAGTTTGGAGAGGATGTTTACCGATTCTTGCAAACTTAAATGCATTGGTTCAAGTCTATATTTTCATGGAAACTATCCCCTGTCTTTTATAATTTACAACATTACCTAGAGTACCATTGTAGCTTGCAGTAGTTTCTATAAGCATGATGTCATTAATACACAGACGTGGTGATGTACTATGATGATGTTGAGACAAAGTATCTGAGGACTAAATAGAGGCAGAGATTTGAAAAACTAATGTGGCTCTCCAGCTAAGTGGGATATGTACACTTGTCCCTTCCAGGTTAAGGCAATATGCTTCTGATATACTCTGCTTTATGGGACAGAGCAATAAGTGCTCTGTGTCTGTATTCTCAAACTCTAAACATACATTAGAATTATTGAGAGAGTCCATTAAAGCACAGGCTGCTAGACAATATCCCCAGAGTTTCTGATTCAGTAGGTCAAGGTTAAACAGGAAAGCGATATGAATCATTGTCCTTAAAATTTCAGAGCATTGATAGTAGCATAATTCCTTTTGTACCCCACGGATGTGGGATTGCTTTTGGTTTACAATTTTACCATGGATCAGGAGCGAATGTGAATGTCTTCCCATTACCAAAAACATACTTTCCTGAGAAAAATACTCAGAAGCTAGACAAAGAGACTCAAGTATGGATCATGGAGAGCATTTAAACCTTTATCATCTGCCTTAAAGAACTCTTGAACCAGAGTGGCATTCTATCTAGGTCTCCAGAAATCAATCAATTAACTTAAAGTCAGAGTTAAGAATTCTCAAAATACCTGTGTTTTCCTTTTCCTCAAGTATAGGTTTCCTGATACATAACCATGGGTCCCTTGGGAAAGGACAGAGAAAATCATGATACAAACTTCTGTTATTGCTTCAAGTGTACGAGGGTTCTATTTTGTCAAGGGAATTCGGATTTCTGAATTAAACACTGTTGTGAGAATTCAGAAACTAACTGTGTTTCAATTTTACCATGGTTGAGTCAGACCTCTGTTGGTCAGATATAGAGGGTTTTTAAAATTATGTAGGTCAAGTAGTACCTTAGTAGATTGCCTGTTTAGTTTAGTCCTAATGACTTCATGATTGATTAAGCACTACCATAGATCTGCATTGATACCCATCTTGTCTTGATTAGGTAAGTGTTGCTAATTGGCCTCATCACTTCCACTAAATAATGCAGCCTCTTTTGATGGCGGATCTCCTATCTACATCCTTATCAACAGGAAACAGCCACTAAAGTTCTTTTTAAAATGCGGCTTTTCCCTTCATCAGTATAATTCTCTGTGTATTTGTGAAGTGGGTGTCCTCTGAGATTCTAGTATATGTGTTGTAGTTAGGGGACGAGACTTGTCCTATATTGCTGTCATCACAAGTTATTGGATTCCCTTCTCCATATTTCAATCTTGACAAATCATTAGAACCTGGTTTTTTAAAAATCCTGTTGTCCAGGCAGCATCTCTAGCTAAGATTCTCTAGAAGTGGGACCCAGGTATAAGTAGTTTTCAAAATCCCCCAGCTAAGTCCACATTGCAATTACTGAAAGAATTTATATGATCCTAGCTCTATTTGATATAGGCCATTATTGAGTCTGAATTTCAGCATTCAAATAAGCAAACAGTTCTAACCTGCTCAAGCTGGCACGTTAAATCTATAAGGCTAACATTTACAATGGGTTAACACAGTAAACAGGCTTAAAAGCATGAGTTCATAATAACACTGGAATAACAGAACAGTAACAACCACCACAAACACCGCTGGTCAATTTCAAGAACACAAAGGAAGCAGTTTTTTGGAAACATAAAAATGAAGGAATGAAATCAAGTGTTTATCATGCCTTTCCTCTATTAACTCTGCCTTACAAAACTAAACAGTTAGTAGACAGTCTCTTTTTAGAAGTCTTTCAAGTCATAAATGAAGAAGAAAAAATGCGAGTGGACTATATCACCATTTCCCAACACTTAAAGTTAATAAATCTAGAAAATTGTTCACTAATACCATAATACTAACTACTAAAAGACAACCAATTGTTAGGTAACTTCTGATGGAGGCATATAATGTCACCTACCAAATATTCTTGGGGGAAATAAAACAACCCAAGTTGGTGTGGTAGTGCATACCTGTAATCCCATCAGCTCAGGAGGCTGAGGCAGGAGGATCACAAGTTTGAGGCCAGCCTCAGCAACTACATGAGACTTTGTCTCAAAATAAAAAAATAAAAAGGCCTGGGGATATGGTTTGGTGACTAAGTACCTCTGGTTTCAATTCCTGGTTACCCCTCCCCAAAGAAAACCAACCTGATAATGATCAAATTCTATAACTAACTACAAATTTATAGAAAATAAAGAAGTAAAACAATATGTTAAATACTCCTTAGGGCTACATTTGTGGAACTTGAGCTATGGGAAAGTTCTACAGCAAAATATTAATTTTTCCTAAAAATATAATAATCATGGACTGGAGCGGTGGCTCAGCAGTTATGGTGTCTGCCTGGCATACATGAGGATGCAGGTTTGAACCCCAGCACTAAGTACACAGCGAAGTGTCAGAGCAACAAAAGCCACTTGAAAAACTAAATAAAATTGATTCTCTCTTTCTCTCTCACTGTACCTTTCTCCCTTTAAAATTATAATCATAAAAAGATGGAAATAAAGAACATAGATTTTAAAAGATTTTGACATACTTCAGTCAACAATTTCAGAATATATATAAATATAATTTAGTGTATTAACTGAATTTAATTTCTGACTCTGAATACTCTTTCTGTCAGATGTGGAAAACTCAATCTGGGACTCTTCCAGGAAAAATTGGCCAAGCACAGGATACGTCCCCTTGCTCTGGGGGTTGATGCTCACCTTTGAAGGGTCTATGCAAACATCACCGCAACATCAGCCAGGATGGGCCGTTGACACGTACACCCCCCTTGATCCAGTTTGGTTCCATGCTCCCTTGATGTTTTCTAACCTTGATGACAATTGATTCTCACAGTTTCCAGCAGAACCTAAACAGAGGGACTCATTGGAGGTGTAGCAAAGAAAAGAATATCCAGGTTAATATCTAAAATTGCTGTATTTTTATAATCAGATAAGTGAAAGAGAAATGCGCAACATAGATGCACCTCCTTTCTCTGCATCTCACTCTAGAGGTTCATTGGTCCTTCTGCTGATTTCAGAAGGGCACCCAAGAGAGAGAAGCATGTGTGGGTCCTGAGAATGAAGATAGTGACCAATATGTTAAGTAATGCTTATGGATTCTTATCACAGTGCCTGGTAGAGAGCAAGTACCCAATTCATTGTGGGATATGGGCAGCTGCAAACCAAGTTCTGATCCCATTGTGTACACAGGGGTATTTTTCAATTTCTGGATGATTAGCGGACGACAGAGTTGGCGTGTTCCCACTTAGTGCCCATGAAGGAAAAAGAGCGTAGAAACTGAAGGACATTTAATGGAAGATCATGAATATTGTTACCAACTCTGCATAAGTTTAAAAATGTGAAGTAGTAGGTGTTCTCACATAGTTGAAGAAACACATTTTCTGATGGAAGAAAAAATGAACAGATGATAAAAATAATTTATTTATCTAAATTAATTTATGAGGACAGATGTATAGTGTTCTAAGATTATTCATGAAGAACAAAAAGTCAAAAGAACTTAAAGGCAAAATGACCAAGAACCCTGCAATCTGATATATTTTAAAAAGAAAAATTAGACAATGGTTTTGTGTAAGACATTGGGTAAAAGCAGATGGGCAGGGCTGGAGCAGTGGTTCAGCAATTGCGGCATTTGCCTGGCATGCAAAAGGGCTCAGGTTCGAACCCCAGCACCACATACACAACTAAGTGTCAGAAAAACAAGACCCAGATGAAAAAAATAAAATTGATTCTCTCTTTGTCTCTCTCTCCCTCTCTCCCTCTATCTCGAAAAAATGAAAAAGCATATGGATAAAGTTAGATTTGTTGGATTCCTGATGAAGTGAATATTTGCTTCTCTCTCTCTCTCTCTCTCTCTCTCTCTCTCATTATCATCCCTGATAATTGAAAGGACTCACAAATGAATCTAAAGAGGGATGTCATCCCTTTCCCTGCCCCTGACTGTGGTGATAATTTAGGGTCAGCCGATAGGATGTCCCCATCTGGACTTACACCATAAGCGTGTGACCCAAATTACCTAAAGCACTGGCAACATTTCATGTTGGTGGCGGCAGGGCCAGGTGGCTCTCTACTCCTACTGTTCTGGGGCCTGACCTCTTTCCTCATTTTTATGTTTATTGCTTCAGTCTTTCTGTCAATTCCATGGGGTCCCAGAACACTTTTAATAAATTCCCTTTGGATTAAAGAATTGAGTTGAATTCTGTTGATTCTCTGGCAGTAGAATAGATGAATAGATTTTTTCTTATTTAATTTCAAATGTCTAATTTCCAGAGTAACTAGAAGCATAAGAGTTGAATTAAGGGAAAGAAGAATCCAAAAGAATTCTAATTTCCTTTAAAAATAAGGACCTATTTTCAGCCACATTCTTCTATGTCCTGCCTCCTTCATGGGGAGTTGAGATCTATTTGGGGAGGTATGGTAGGAGGTTGGGGAGTTCTAGAATTCTCTGACTAAAAATATTTGTTCACAATTTGCCATAAAACCTGGAATGCCACTAGTTGTAGAATTCCTTTGAAATTAATGATTGTGGTTTATTATAGGAATTCTATGCTTAAAGGCAGCCATCCTGGGAGAGGTAGCCATGGAACTATTATTGATATAAATTAGATTAAAACAGGAGGAATCATCTTGAACTGAGTTTCAATTATTGGTGAACAGTCTGGTTCATAAAGGAAAAGAGCTAGAAAGTCAGCCAAGTTTTTTTTTTTAATTTCACTTTTGATTGACACATAATGGTTGCACATATTTAGGGGGTTCAACATAATATATTGATATATGCATACACATTGCATAATAATCAAATCAGGGTATTTACCTGTTCATTGCCTTTAAAAATTTACCATTTGTTTGAGGTAAGAACATTCAAAATCTTCTTTTTCATCTTTTTTTCAAATACATGCTGCATTATTGTTAGCTATCCTCATCCTACTGTGCAAGAGAACCAGAAACTGCCAATTATAAAGCAAAGCAAAACAAAAATCCTGCAGTCAGGAATAGAGCAATATTGGACGCTCATCAACAAGATCATGCATTATTCAACTCCATGGTCAGGAGCTCAATAAATATTTGTCTCATTAGGCTAGAATCCCATAGCTAAGCACAAGCCTGGGCTACAGGTGGGAGCTACTGGTCGAAAGTGGAGGAATTTAGGGATCTTTCAGTCTCTTTAGGAGCAGGAAAAAGTTTCTACCCCTCAGAAGTCTTCATGCCCTGGTTGTGGCAGGGAGACAGGGAGTGAAGTGTAGGAGCCCAGCGTGAGACTGACACCCATCCATTGGAAATGGGGATCAGGTTTGTGTCTCTCGGAGTCAAAGCAAACCAAGAATACAGATTTTTAAAAAAGGGAAGGGGAGCAGACTTCTCTGAGGGGAAGGAGCTAAGAGCCTGAGGAGGGGGTGTGAATCATTTTTCTTATAGCTCTCCAAATTTTCCGTGTTCAGCACAGAAGGTCTGGTCTGATTTAGTCTTTTTGCCTGTGCCCATGAGCACCTTTATCAGCAGAGGGGATGTCTGTATCCAGGACACCCTTGTTAGCAGAGGGGATGTTGGGCTGCCATACGTATCTGGTTATTTGGAACAGTGGACGCTTTTTGGCCCCTTAGAAAAAAAAAAAGACCCTCAGCCAGTTTTCTCCCTATCAACCCTTATCTTTTTATCTGCATTGACTGCCTTTTTGCTCCTCTCTCAAAACCAGCAAGAGGAGGGTGCAAGGGGAGCTGAATGGGTTGATTTCTCTTTCCTACCAGGACCTAGTTAACCAAGAGATGATCCTTAGAAACTGCCTGATTAAGCTTAGTGAAACGCCTGGTGAGTGCTTTACTGCTTAATTATTCCCAGATAAAGAAACTATGTCCCCTTAACACCAACACCAATGATGGCTGCCATCTTTTAAGAATTTACATTGGCTCAGCATTCATGACTTGTTCCCTTTATTGATTTTATATTTGCACAACTTTGAGGTGGGTACAGTTCATCTATCTCTACTATTTTATGGATGAGTAGAATGGGACCCAGAGAAATGGAAGGATTTACCTCTGTTATATATTTAATAACTAAAGGGCAGAGTTGAACAGACACACCCTATTCAAAGCTCACCGTCTCCACTATTACCCTGAATTGCTTGCCTGAGACACGTAGGTGACCCAGGACAAGAAACTGTTGGTATAGGAAAGAGTACAGCGGGGGATTTTGGACCTGGAGGCTCCCAGGGATATTATGAGAACACATCTCATAGCATTGAAACAAGAAGCATTATATAGATTTTGCATATTTATCTGTTTAGGGGAAGCACCTCCCTGGACAGCCAAATGGTCCCTTAAAAGAGAAAAGTAGTACTGCATGCATGAACTTGATCTGTCAAGTCATGGTCAGGTCACCTTCATTCAGGTGAAAATTTCGAAAAGTCTGCCTCATTACCATCCTAACTGAACTTTGTTTTAACATGAGTCCCCCTTTGTTCTGCTTGTCTTTGCTGTTACATTGAGATGACCACCTGCGTGTTTAATCTATCAGTCTCTTCCAGCAAAGCACAAATTCAGTCCATGAGCCCAGAACAAGTCTAATACAGAGTTTTGACAGCTGTCTTTGGCAGCCCTTTTGATTTTTCCTAATTAGTTATCAGAGAAAAATCTATAAATTTATAAAAATCCTTCCTAAAACAAAAACTTGTGAGCTTTGGGATTTTAAGTATTATACAAACATTTTTCTGAATAGTTATTTTCATGCTGTACAGTGGTAATTTCAAAAACAAATGTTGATTCTAGGATTCATCAAGGAAAGATAGTCTATAAAAGGACAAGTCCACATCAATCCTCTGCACTTTTGATAAAATGCATTGAAAATAAAACATCACTCTAGAACAGTTTTATAGTCATGAAAATGAGCTGCTATTTAAGTCTGCATTGTTCGAAGTTACGAGCTAACCATTTTTTTTGTTTTTGTAATATGCTAAGGATCTTGTATTATAAATCTTTTCTTTAGAAGGAACTCAGGCAACTTGCTCTAGAGAAAGGAACTTAATTTGGCGTCCTTTCAGCAAAGTATATCTGGGCCTGAGTTGTGTTAATTAGGAACAAATACAAAGACTAATAAATCCATAAAGGGAGAACCTCAGGAATGTTCCATGGTTCAGAACATTCTCCAGAGGTGTCTTAACACTCTAAGCATTCTTCTCAGGATGGCAGGAGAATGCCAGTCTATAAATAAGACAACTTGTTCTGCAACTTGATGTGATATGCTCCACAATCCCTTTTCAAATTCTCTAGTTTGGTCATTCAGTTTTGAAGTTTGGAGATCTTATTCATGGATCCTCTGGTTCTTGCAATCAACAAAAATTGGTCCTACAGGCAAGGATGCTACTTAGCAAAGCCCATTAAGAACTTACAAGAATATTTATTGGCTTCTATAAAGATGAAATCTTGTGCCTTTTTAAGTCACTATGTGGCTAAGTGTTGGATCATAAATTCCAGATGCAGCATTTACCCTTACACACAATGTACTTCCCTCTGCATGGAGTTTAATGTAGACTTGGCAGGCGTTCTCTAAGAAGCCTAACTCTCCAACTGAATGCATACTATGATGTACAATTTGAGACATCTAGTGATTGACTCTGTATGATACACTAGACAAGCAATTATCAACATGCCACAAACTTATCTGGTCCAAAGAGACATCACTGATAGCAATTCATGTCTAGGCCATTTTGCATAAGCTCATGCATGATTTCTCTTGAGAACTTTCTCTGCACAGAGTCTTCTTGAAAAACTGAGTTTTGTGATAGGCTTACTCAAGAAGGACCAACACTTTACTGAGACTTCAGCTACAGACAAGGCTTTCAGGAAGCTGATACAGCCCTGTACATCTGTAATGATATTCACTTGTCATAACTTCTGCAGGCTGTTTATGATGAAGAACATCTCCAGTGTTGTGTAGGGAATCTTTTGTCCCTGAATTCTCTTGGGATTGGGGTCTTTCTACCGTATATCATTTCTCTCACCCATAAACCAATTCAGAAGCTCTACCCCAAAGCCTTCTTGTAATTGATTAGATCATTTAGGGAGATTTCAACCTTTGGATGCTGCATGAAAGGTAGACACAGGAGCCCTTTTGTTTAATTAATTGATTTCTAAGGTGTCTTTCCTGGGAAGACAGAGATGTTACACTGTGTCCTGTCAAGAAAGCTGGTGTTCCACAGGGTCCTGGAGGTACCCCACCTTGGGAAGTCCTTTAGTCTCAAGAGGAAAATGGTACTCTCAAGAGTTGATCTGAGGGCTGGAGTGATGGCTCGGCAGTTAACGGCGCTTGCCCAGCATGCGCAAGTACACGGATTCAAACCCCAGCACCCACGTACATAACTAAGTGTCAGAGCAACGAAAGCCATGTGAAAAACTCAATAAAAATTGATTCTCTGTCTCTCCTTCTCACTGTCCTTCTCTCTTAAAAAAAAAAAAAAAGAGTTGATCTAACTGAACTTGGGTCCACCCAAGCTTCACTTTCTTTGCCTACTGTATCTCAAGCCTTAAGAAATTACAAGTACCCAAGCCTGACCTCTAGAATTCTAATTGATCTGTGGTGCATCCTGCTACTAATCATTTTTAAAATTTACTAAGTGATTATTTTCTATCAAGGTGTAATTTGTATGTAATTTTGCACTTCTCAGCGCACAGTTCTGTGAGTTGTGATGAATGTATACAGTCATGTAACCACTGCCACAATCATTGTATAAAATATCTCCATCAATCCAGAAAAGTTCCCCTTGCAATTTTGTGGTCAATGCCTCCCACTGTCCTCAAGACCTGCTAACCACAAACTTCCTTGCCCTAGCGTCTTGCCTTTTCCATAATACCTTATGAATGGAGTCATGCAGTATGCAGCTTTTCATTCTGGGTTTCTTCATTAGCATAATGCATTTGAGATTCATCCATATTATTGCATATAGCAGTAGTTTATTTCTTTTTGTTGTTGAATCATGTTCCATTGTATGGATATACCACAGTTTATCTATTTTCCAGTTGAAGGGTAATTGTTTTCTTTTCTCAGTGTCCAGCCTCTGTAAAGTCTAATAAAGCCTCTCTAGATGTTTATATACAGATTCTTATGTGGCCGTCCCATGGTGATTTGTATATTTACAAGCATGGAGAACCCAAATCTATCAAATGCTTTCTTCAGCTTTGAAATTATCTATTATTCCAGTCTTGCCGAGCTATGGATCCTGGTTGATTAGCTTGTTCCTTTCCATTCTTCTCTCTGAACCTCTGGATGCTGCATTAATGGTAGACACAGAAACCCTTTTGTTTGTTTAATTAATTGATTTCTAAGGGCATCTTCCCTGGGAAAACAGAGATGTCACGCCATGTCCTGTCAAGAAAGCTGGTGTTTCACAGGTTGAAACCCCACCCCACCAATGTTGGCAGTTATTTTGATGGTACTTAAGTTAAATAACCAATTGAGTGTCTCAATGTGAAGGGAAGAGTCCAAATCTCTTTTTCCTTTTGCCTTTATAGTGAGAATTTTCCAGAGAGAGAGAGAGAGAGAGAGAGACCTATTAATAAATATACATAGATAATAAATGATGGATGGATGGATGGATGTATAGATGGATAAATAGATAGGGAAATATGAGAGGGAAATTTTTTTTTTAAAGAGAGAGGGACAGTGAGAGAGACAGAGAAAGAGAGGAACAACTTTATTTAGTTTTTCACATGGCCTTAGTTGCTCCAACAATTAGCTGTGTACATGGTGCTGGGGTTTGAACCCGGGTCCTCATGCTTGCCAGGCAAGCACCGAAACCACCGAGCCACCACTCCAGCTCCAGATGAGAGGGAAATTATTAGGAGAATTGATTCACATAATTATACAGTCTGAAGCCCTCTGCAAGCTGCAGAATGAATTCACAGTAGCAGTTTTGTCCAAGTCGAAAGCCCCTAGAAGCGGTTACTCCAAGTATAGCTTTCAGGCTGAAGCTAACAGCCTAAGAACTTGGTGGGCTGCTGATGCAAGTCCTAGGATCCAAAGGCCATAGAACCTGGAGTTCTTATGTCCACAGGCAAAGAATATATCCCAGCTCCTTGGGGAGAAAGGGAGGAAATCACTTTTCCTCTACTTTTTCTTCTATGTGGCTCACTAGCCAACTGGATGATGCCTGCCCTCATTGGGTGAGGGTGAATCTCTCTTATTGAGTCCACTGATTAAGATGCCAGTCTCTTCTTGAAGCTTTCTCACAGACATACCCAGAAATAATGCTTTACTAGCTATCTAGGTATCACTTAATCCAGTCAGATTGACACCCAATAATTCTTTAGCAAAGAAGTTATGGTTCTAATTGTGTGAGCATCTAAGACACCTTCTAGAGATGTCTCTTTGCTATCTTCTCCTTTACCAAACTGAAAGTTAGAGGGCAAAACCTAGGGCTTGTCAGAGATCCAACTGTGTTATGTCAAATCCCAGTCATCTCTTCTTGGCAAATTAGTTTTCTGGAAAGCTTAGGATAATTTGGGGGCATGCCAAATGAATATTGCCAGACTGAGAGTGCTCTTAATGTTCAGGACCTGATATCTAAAGATTTCAGATGAGAGAGAGGGAGGGAGAGAGAGAGAGAGAGAGAGAGAGAGAGAGAGGATGTGTTTTTTATAGGCTTCTTTCCAGCCTTTCATTAAACACAGCTCATATATCCACAGAATATTGAATATTCCTGCCCATCCGAATTTTCCTCCCACTAATTTCACCCATCTCTCCATATGATCAATCAATCAAACCATCTCATAAACCATCACAAGACAGATGTCTGACTGACCCTTGACATCCGTATTGGCCTGTTAAGTATGGAAGAGAAGACACAATATTTAATGAGTGCCTATTGCTTGGGCAGTGGTGTGAAATGACAGTCCACTTTCCAATGTGCTACTTCTTCTATTTTTATGTAATGAAAACAAATGAACAGTAGCATGAATGACTTAAGCCTTTAGTTTTTTTCCCCCTTTGGGGGGGGGGAACAAAGTGGAAACTGAGAATTTAATGAGCCAGTTACTTATCTGTATTATAGAAACAATGTGATCCTCTGCTCCGATAACACTAAACCTCTATGCTGTTGGATTTCTAAGTTTTGTATGCTACTGGACTGCTTGCTGATTTCATCTTAAATATTATCAGTCGACTTTATGAACCAGAAACTGAAGGTAAACTTTTTGTGTGTGTGGCTTGCTGGCCAACCTTGTATGTGAGTGACCAAATCAGTGCACAGGATGTGGAGGCAGATGTACAACTGGACTTGAATCCCAGATCCAACTTAACAGATATGTGCTCTTAACTTCTCATTTTCAGTTCATAAAATTTGAAGAAATTTACCTATCATCACATAGGTATATTTATACATATATGAACTTTAAAAAAATTTTTTTTAAATCTAAAATGTAGAATGAGGAAATATTTATTTTGGGAAATACTTGAAGAAAGAAAAGATAAATACAACTCTGGTCAACTAGTCTGTTGGAAGCAGAATTCCATTCTGGGATTTTCAAGGCAGGCATGTGAGTAAAAGCATCTAAATATCCGCTGGGAAGGCCAGCAAGACCTCCAGATTCAGTGATGTGAAGTCCTCAGCATTGTTTCCCTGAAGGAACTGGAAACTCATGATTAGGCTTAGTAATCTGCAGCTCACTTCAAATGAAGAAAGTAGAACTGAAAAACCATCCTAAGGAGATCCTGAAATTTCCAGCAATAACATCACTACAACTATGCATTAATTTTGATATGGCCCCACTTTAAAAGCTCTTGATTTCTCATGGTCTTAAGGTTATTGCTGATTTGACATGAGCCAGTGCTCACTGCCAGCGAATATAAGCCCCCTTTGACCCCAGATTCAGCAACTATTGCATTAGTGTCTTCAAAATGCTCATGAATTTTCATTAACAAAAGCAACAGCATCTTCCAAACCCAGGAGTCAAGGCCTAGAGCTTCTCATTAGTCCCAGTGGAAATAATCTTTTCACTTATCAATCTAAATTCCAGGACCAGGAAATGTAGCTTTGACAGTTCTTTCAACAGAAGGGATGGAAAAGCTAAAAGATGACCAAGAAAAGGATTAGAAAGATACAATTTAGTTGGCACCCTCATGTATAACACGCCTATGAGTGTTAATGCTGACAAGTACATTTTGAATTTTTGATTAAAGTCATTAGTGAGGAAATATTTTCTATCTTCCAATTTTTTTGAAGTTCCAGAAAAAAAACAGAATAAATTTTTGTTTAATATTTCAAACTCTTTGTACCCTCCAAAGAAATATTCACAACAATCTTTTGGGTAGGACAATGCGATAGAACACTTATACATTTCTCTCATCTTTTGTTATCACTTCCTCCATGTGATTACTTACGTTGAGTGAAATGCCCCTCATATTCTACTATAACTATTAGTCAGCTTTTCATCACTATGAAATACGTAAGATATTAGCATACAAAGAGAGGGGGACCAATCCTCTTACATATGAACCTTTCCGAGGCATTTAAGATCCAAACCATGGCAATAACTTACCCCACTGTTACTGTTTGAATATGAGGTCACCTCCAAAAGTTCATGTGTGAGATAATGCAAGAATGTGAGGCGAAATGGCTACATTATGAGAGCTGTGACCTAATCAGTGGGTTAATCCACTTGAACAGATTAACTGAGTGGTAAATGTAGGCAGGTAGGATATACCTGGAGTAAGTAGGTCACTAGGGGTGAACCTTTTGAGTTTGGGGTTTATATTTTGCCCCTGGCACCTTCCTAGTATTACTAGTTCGTTCTCTCTCTCTCTCTCTCTCTCTCTCTCTTTCTCTCTCTCCTTCCTGGTTGTCATGTCTTGTCCTGCTTTTCTCTGCCACACCCTTCCACCATGGTATTCTGCCTTACCTAAGTTCCAGAACTATGGAGTTGGCTGATCATGAACTGAATCTCTGAAACCATGAATACAAAAAAAACTTTTCCTCCTCTATGTTGTTCTTGTCAGATCTTTTGGTCACAGTGACAAAGAGCTGATTGAGATACCCTGCTATGCTGTTTTGCATATTTACACTCACAACACTGCACTCTTTTGTCTACTTGTCTGTAAGTTCAAGGACAAGCCAGGTCTGTTGCATTCATGGTGGTATACTTGGTACATGCACAGGGGCTGAA
Source organism: Aplodontia rufa (assembly GCA_004027875.1). Lineage (NCBI taxonomy): Eukaryota > Metazoa > Chordata > Mammalia > Rodentia > Aplodontiidae > Aplodontia > Aplodontia rufa. The sequence goes on from PVKS010002164.1 coordinate 90,136, forward strand.
CATAGTAGGTGCTCAAAAACATGGATTTTAAATAAGTTACTGGTAATATTTTAATATCTTCATGCATAATCTTCTCAGGTAAGCAACTGAAGCTACATTTGTGTTGCCAGTGAACCAAGAAAGCATTCCCTTGAAAACCAAGAAATGGCCTTAGACTCTCTAGCTAAGGCTATACATGAGACAGGAAGATCAGGTGTGAGCTGCCACAGCAATAGGTTAGAAATGACGAGGTTGTGGGCCACACATCAGTGAGACTAGAAAAGAAGAAATGGATGGATATATTAAAGATAATCAAAAGTACATGGTAATGCTGGAGAATCATTACTTGTCTTCCATTTATTGCTTCTTTTAAAATCAGTGTTTACAATGTAGTGTAAATCTTATTCATCTTTATGTTCCCTGGGGCAATTTAAAGTGGTGTTTGACACATAATAAAACTTAATGAATATTGAAATGAATGAATGACTATTGTCTTAAATTCACCAATCCAGTTTCTATCTCATAGATAGCTCTGAAATCTCTCTCTACTTCTTCACTCCCTACTCTTTAGTCATATTTCAGTTCAAACCCTCATTATCTCCCTCCCAGAATTTGATAATATTCCAGGTATTGGAAGTCATATTATACCTATAAGATGCCTCCCTCACCTTTGGAAGCAGCAATCATATAATGGTAAGAGGCAAACTTAGATTTAAATCCAGGATTTAAAAGTTACTTAGCTGTGTGACTTCCTTGGGCAAATCATTTAATTTCTCTGTGTCTCAGTGCCCTCATAAATAAAATTGACATAGTAAATGCTGCACAGAGTTGTTGTGATGATTCAATGAGATTATACGTACAAATGATTGGCATAGTGCTTATCAAACAGCAGATAGACAATAGTTGTGGGCATGCCTCTTGCCCAGAATGAGAAACATCATGCAAACAGCTGAATCAATAGAAACGTCCTCTGACTTTGTAAAACCCTGTACCTAATTTATCTTCCTTCATTGGCATTCCTAGCAGCTGCATACTCCTAGATCAGGTTTCACTTTAAATGACCTATGGCTCCGTTCCATAGCCTGGTCTATTCTGGGTGCTATAACAAAATGCCATAAACTAGGTAGCTTATAAATGACTGAAACTTATTGCTCATGTTCTGGAGAGTCTTAAGATCAGGGTGCCAAGCAGGGATGGTGTCTGGTGAGGGCCTGCACAGGTTCATAGATGATGCCTTCCTGCTGTGTCCTCCACTGATGGAAAGGGCAAATAAGACCCTCTGAACCTCTTTAATAATGGCACTAACTCTATTCATTATGGTTCTGCTTTCATGACCTAATCACTTCTCAAAGGCCTTACCTTCTAATACAATCCTTGTGAAGTAGATTTCAGCATATGAATTTTGAGGAGATACAGTCACACCATTGTACTCTACCCATGAGTTTACCTGCCAGTCTAGACTTCACTCACTCATTCATTCATTCAACCACTTGTTCCCCAGTTGAATGGACAGATCTCTATAGAGGACATGAGCAAGGCTGGGAGGACACAGACCCTTACCTTCACAATGCTCACAGTCTAATGTAAGATACACGTAAGTAAGCAGACATTTACAATATCACATACTGTCACCACCATGGGGCAAATATAAGGAACAATGGAAGCAGGCAAGGAGACAAGTTAGGGCCCCTGAACATTGGGACAGGAGAGATGAAGGAGGTGTAGTCATATAAGGGGACAGGAGGTAGGAAAAGAGGAGAGGAAACTCCATGTGGAAAGGTGCAGAGCTGAGAGCAATGCTGTTCTGGAGAAGAAAGGACTCATGGTACAGCGCCCAGAATGCAGTGAAGGAAATGGGAAGCAGGGATAGCAAAGAGATCTTCGTGCTCAAGACTTCCAGCTACCTCCCATTCCCTTAGAAAGCCACTCTTTTCCACCCTTCCATCTTCCTTCTCTTTCCCTCACCCTTTACAAGGGCACTGAAAGTAATCAGCTTCCATCAGTTGTTTCGACAACAAAGATGTATGTCTGTCTATGGGGACCTTTATGTGACTGTCCTCTCCTGTGGCAATGGGTAGAACCACATGAGGAGCTCCGGGCAGATGGTAGACCTCAGCTCATCATTCTTGGCTACCAATGACTGCTGAGGAAAAAAGACCATTAAAAAATGTATGAGTCTTACTTATGCAGTCCATTTTAAACCACCTTGGGAAGATTCTGCATTCAGGAGTGAACATGCCCTAGGCTGTGTGGGTAGATCAGATGTTCATTCCACCTGTAATCCCAGTGACTCAGGAGGCTGAGGCTGGAAGATTGCAATTCAAAGCCAGCTTCAGCAACTTAGGGAGGCCCTAAGCAACTTAGCAAGACCTGTCTCAAAATAAAAAAATAAAAAATAGCTGGGGATGTGTCTCAGTGGTTAAGTACCCATGGTTAAATCCCCGGAACCAAAATAAATAAATAAATAGGTGTCATTAGCAATGTATCCCACAGAATACCTGTCCCTCAGAGTGCTCAATGCGTGCCTACACTGCTGCTAGTAGTGGCCTAGATGGATACAGTATGCTTTAGAAAAGCAAATTGAGACATGACAGTTTTATATTAGTCGTCTTTTTTTTTTTAAAAAAAATCCTCATTATTAGTTATTTGTGATTAAATCAAAATAGCACAACCATTCTACAATAGCATGCTTCAGTTGACACAAATTAATATTTTGTTATTGATTTATCTATAGTTGTCTTAATGATAAGTAAATGGTGAGAAGTGTATTTTGGTCTCTCAAGTGATTTCTATTACCTCATTTGCTCAATGTAAATTCACCAGAAGTTGAATGTTTAATCTGTAAAAAAAATCCTCTGCCAAGCCCAGAAATGAATGTTCCATGGCTCTTGACCTCAGTTTGGTGGGAAAGACAGACACATGTGTAACTAAGTGTTCTCCAAGCCCTTCTGGGCTCACCCCAACTTGCTTGAGGTTGGATTTCCTGGTCACTCCTCCAGGCCTTTCATCTCTCTTCTCTCTCCATATGCTCTCCAACTCCCAGGTTTGCCCTAACATTTCTGTAGCCTAGGCCAAAAGAATAGATGGAAGCACACCCACTCACTATACCAGTACTTATTTTAAAATTATAAATCAGTGAAAAAGCTTGCTACAGATTTCCATCTTTATTCTGTAAAAAATATATATATATATATATCTTCATAATGACCTGAAAGCCAGGCTCAGATTTAGAATTTTCAAACTCTGTATTTCCATTCTGGAACTTAGTAGTGTAGGGCCCTGGACCCTCAGGAATCTCCCTTCTCTCCCCACCCTGGCCTCCTCCCATTCAACAAAGCCTTTTGGGTATTGCCAGCTTAGTGTGAAGATCCACGCTTCACCCACACTCCCCAGAATCACCCCTAGACACCCCTTGGGCCTAGGGTGCACACATTCAGCAGGTTCTACCTTCAAGATGCTAGACTTGGGGAAAAGGCCAGTTTAGGCCTGGAAAAAGGGTTGTGGATGCATGGACAGGGAAATCAAGTACTGGGTACTTGGAACTTGGTCTAGAAAGTAGGGTTAGGGTGGCACAGAATTAGGGAAAGGGTGTAGCATACACATGACTCAAAATGCAGATGTAGATCAGGCACTTCCTTCAGATATCTTTCTAGCATACATGAGAGAAGCAAAGCATCATTCATAGCTTTTCTCAAGACCTTGATTCTGTTTTGTTTAAATGTCTGCAGAATTGATGCATTGCAAAAGTAGCTCTGGTTCTTTTAAGAGCAAGAATGTTCTGCCAGACTGATGAGGGGAAAACATAAAAAACGGCTGGAAGCCTGCTAAATTGTTAGAAAGGAGATTAATGCTATGTAAATGTAAGTAATTAATCAGCGAGCACCTAGAAGCCAAATACCTGGTGTGAAGAGCCCTCCTTTGAGAGGAGAAAATTGCTCTCCTTTGATTAACAAATGGACCTTCAGACAGCATTCAGATCCATCTTGTGCTTCCAACTTTTCCCAAGCTATCTGGAGTTGAATGGAATTTTTCCCTGCTCTCCGATAAAAAGAGAAAAAGAGGAGTTAAATGACTCGAGCTGAGAACTAGCTGGAGCTCATGGCTAAAGAATAAATAGAATCAAGGCCTCACGGTTGTTCAGAGGAGCTCAGATTTGTGCACTAATGTCAGGCAAGTATGTCACCACTGAAATTTGACATTCCAAAATTATCAAGGAAATGATTTCACAAACACCTCTTACCTTTGCCCTTCCCCTGTCTTCTGAAATAGACCTGTTGGGCACCAGCCCAGGTGGTAGTGGACAGCTGCCCCCATCTTGACCCTCAACACAGGTATTGAACATGATCTAGGGCTGAAATCTGGGAGCATCTCATCTTCCCTTCTCAGGAACTGAATCGGAAATGGACTGACCTTAGCTTCCCAGTGGCTTTTACTAAGGAGTTAAGACCTCATGTCCTGGGATGGCTATATGCTAAGTCACACGGGCTTGTAGCTGCTATCAGCATCTTCCAGACATGGCAGAGAGCCATAAGGAAAACACAGCTGACACATAAAAGCATTCAAAAGATGAGGCACATCACCTGGGACCCTGTCAACCCACAGACTCCAACCAAAACTCTAAGTTTCTGTTGCAGGTAACGAACAGGGACTATACTCCCTAATAGGACACAGTTTTCCAAACATTACTCAGATTCCCAAAGTTGATTATTGTTCATTATCCTGAAAATTATATAGCTAGAAACTGCCATTACCTGTTTAATAAAATTTACTCACACCTTTTTGTACATGTAACCATGCAAATCTCTGTGAATAAAAAGATAAATAAAATTTAATTTTTGCCTTCTTAGAGTACACGATTAGACCCCAAAATCAACATAAGACTCCTTTTTTTTTTTAAAGAGAGAAAGAGAGAGGGAGAATGAATGAGAGAAAGAAAGAATTGATTTTATTTAGTTTTTCATACACTTTGTTGTGTATGTAGCGCTGGCGTTCGAAAGCCAGGTCCTCGCACATGCCAGACAAGCACCATAACTACTGAGCCACTGCTCCAGCCCAACCTCAAGAATTCTCAAAAATAAAATTTAGATTCAATGTATTCTATAATAAAAATATCTGTAATTAATTTAACCAGCTAAGTTTTAATATACTTGAAGTGATTGATCGTAGTTACTATTCAAAGCCAAAAGATGCACAGGCTCTACATGAAAAAGTTTTTCTTGCTTGAATATGCCTGTTTCTTTTGAGAAATGTAAAATGACTGAATATATATTATTTATAATAAAATATAATAAAAACAAAAATTACAAGTTTATAGACTGAAAATGTCAAACATTATATACAAAAATGCCTGGGTATGCAGCCAAAGCAGTTATTGAAGATAAATTCATTGCTGTAATATTTTCATTCTTTTTTAAAAATACTATATTTTATTTGAAAGATATATAGCAGTGTAAAGAAAAACAATATTTTATATTAAGTATGAATATTATATATATCATTAGAAAAATTTGTTATATTAACTGACATAAGAATGGAATAGACACAAAAGAAAAGGAATTTGTTAATATATATGATTGTCTTCATTATTGACATAAGAAATTCATATAACTTCTCAAGCTCCCAATACAGTAATCTCAGTTGGTTATACTTCATCGCCTATGAGGTGATAAGCTTTTATCCCTAATGGTTCACTTCATTACCATTCATGGTATATTAATTAACAAGTGTTTGAATTTTTCCTTAATTTTTACCATAAAACATAATAGGAAATAATAGGAGATGCTCCTGAGAAACTTTTTTTTTATGACACCATTTATTGGAAAGGACTTGAATATAAAAATCTTTAAAGACAGAAAGTAGAATGATTGTTGTCTAGGGATGAGGGTTGGGTGATTAGGGGAAACAACTACAAGGTACAGGTTTCTTGGGGATTAATGAAACTATTCTAAACTTGACTGTGGTCATAAATGCATGATCCTATAAAGAGACTGAAAACCATTGAATTGAATACTTTTTTCTGTGGTTCTGGGAATCTAATTTGGCTTTGCGAATGCTAGGCAAGCCCTCTATTACTGAACTATATTTTCAGCTCAAACTGAACCCTTTAACTGGCTGGTATGTATGGTTTGTATATTGTGTGTATCCCTCCCTCTTTGTTCTTAAAGAAAATAATTCATATGAAGAAATTAGAACAAAAAAGAAACCTAACATCTGTTCTTCAAGGGGCAAAGTTTCCAAACTGCATACCCTCATTTGTGGCCAAACTGCTTCCCACATGGCCTCTTCCATATGGTGTGCTCCCAGACAGAGGACAGGAAGAATTTTCAGACTGTGGTTAATGTTCCTCCACAGTAACGTTGGCAGAACAATACTAGCAGACTGATTATTAGAAATCTTTTGAAAATATTTATATTTTTATGCATTTTAAAATATAAAATTTAAAAGCATTTTAATATGCCAATAATCTATATGTGCAGCAGAAAAGATCATCAATCCTATTCAAACATAAAAAATACTGAATTATGTATTTTTTCTTCAGACCTTAACATTATTAGCTGAAAATTATGAATCATATAAGTTTTTACAGGACAAGATTACTGCAACAATTAAATGGCATATAACATGTAAATCATAACAGTGAAAAGCACATGTTAAATATTTCATAAATGTTCACTTTTGCTGATATCATAATTGTTCATATTAACATCAAAATTATCATTATAATCTAATCTGAATTTATTTGGTTTGTATTATATGATAGTATTTTATGTTACTATTCTATTCCATGTAATTCTTATATTTTTTTCAATATTTATTCCTGAGTTATTTACAGAGCTACAAAATCTACACTTCCTTTGTTACTGTGGGAAATGTAGAGAATGGAAATTATTATTCCCACTGATAGTACAAAAGTGACTAATGATGAGTGGGTTAAAAGTAGTTTTGAATTCTCCTATTTAGAATTCAGAAGTATCAGATCAAATATTGAACCACATTTTCATAGAAAACAGAGGTATTGTCATATGCGTACAAACAGGCGCTTATTGTTGCATATCAGCATAAGAGAGCTTATTTTGCAAAATAATGTGTTCAAATAAAATAATAATGTATTGACACAATAAAAGTCTATTTCTTGCTCAAGCAATCTGCCCATTTTAAATTGATAGTGGTTAGGGGTGGCTCTGCTCCTTCTGTTCATTTAGGTCTTGGTATTTATGTGGTCACTGTATCCCAAATTCTTCCAGATATTAAGTAGAGAGAACTCTTGAACATCTTCATTCATTAAATGTACCTTCCTGTGACTGAGGTGTCCTGTACATTTGCAATTTCGTTGTCAGAACAAGCCATATGGCTATACAGATCTATACAGGAGTCAGGAAGTAAAACTCTATGCCCAGTGTATTTTATATTACTATCAAGTTGCTGTGACATAATCTCACTTTATTAATAGAGAGAAAAAAGTAATTATTTAAAATGTGCTTAAAATTTCACATCTTATATTGCATAACAGCAACATAGGAATCACTATATGATTCTCATGTTCTGAATGATTTTTAAAAAGCATAAAATAAAACATTTATATGTATAATATATTTTTCTTTCCCCCAAAACAAAGGGCAAACTAAAACCATAATCATAATTTTGTTACTTATTTTATGCTGACCAAATTATCCAATTTCACCCCTATAATTTAAAGAAATACTGGCAACTCCTTTGTTACTGATAAGAACCTGCAGAGGGGGAATATTTGTCAGATAAATGTAAATTGTCAGATATTCTTTCTAGATGACCTTAAGGTTAGTTTTGCCTGCTGGTTAAGGGTTGCACTTTCCATTCGACTGCATTGAAGAGTCCATTTAGAAAGCTTCAAAACTCTTTATTTCTGCCTGAGGATGCTGTCCTACTGACTGCCCCTTTGGAGATGGTGCAAAAACATCTCCACTTCTTTTGAAGTATGGGGAATGATTTACCCAACCAAAGCAATAAAATGCGTTTAGAAGTAACTAAACTCAGCATGCCCTGCAGTCACTGTTTGGCTCTGTGATTTCAAACCTATAATTAGATATGTTGTTAGGTTTTGCCAAGCCTTAATGACCTCTATTCTGTTTATGACAAATGCTAGAGAGTCACCCCCTGGGGGATTTGTTTGGGGGAAGATGAGTTGATGAGAGCTTGTTTTATTTATCTTTATTTAGGATGCAATTTCCTGATTCTCTGATTGTTAAACATTCTGCAAGTTTGAACACTGTATGTACACTGTGTGGATGGGTGTGCTGCGTAGCACCAGCACTGTGTATGGCAGCTGGGGGAGCCGTCGAAATTGAATCCTAACCCAAACCCCAGATAAAAGCAACAACTGTTAGACATTTTGTTTTGGGTTAATCAAAGTGGTCTAGAAGCAGTTGGTAGGATGGGAATTTCAAACCTAACTTGAAGGAGAAAGTTTGGGGAGTTATAGAAGAGTTTGCTTCTCCTCATGGCTAGAGGAATAATTGGTCCCAGCTCCCCAACCAAGAGCAGAAAGCCAAAGTATAAATTTGGAATTCATTTTCAAATTCCAGAGAAAAAGTCTATTAAACTGTGGGATTTTATTAGCATTAACGATTCTAGTTGAGGTTGAAAAATTAGTTTAGTTTACTGAAAATATTGCAGACCTCCATGGACTCTGAGTCTAGGTGCCTGATAGAGGAGAAAAGATCTCAGGCAAAATCCTTATGCAGAAGTGAGGGAGAAGCATATGGAGAATAGAGCCTCAGGCTTTCCAACCCAGTAGAATTGGGAAGGAAGGCAATGAATGAAAAGAGGAACGAGTAGGAGAAAAGTCAACCCGGACCACAGTGAGATGATTCAGGGGGTGCCCAGGTGGGTTAATTAATTCAGCAACCCTTCAAAATAATACATTTACATTAGCTCTCCTTGGTGTGAAATTCCATTCTAACTGAACTTAGTGGCTATTGATAATACATGAGCAAGTTATATTTAAGTTTATAAAACATAGGTATGTGTACCTATATACATACAAACACATAACCCTCTGCATCTATGAATTCCAAGTCCACAAATTTATTTTATTTTTTAAGTGAGAGGGACAGTGAGAGAGAGAGAGAGAGAGAGAGAGAGACAGAGAATCAATTTTTTATTTAATTTTTCATGTGGCTTTCATTGCTCCAATACTTCATTGTGTACATGGTGCAGGGGTTTGAACCCACATGCTCCCGGATGCCAGATGCCAGGCAAGTGCTGTAACCACAGATGTTAGATAACTGTTAATAATGATGGTCACATTTAGATGTAAATTCTTCTTTCACAAAGCACAATCTTTTAGAGATACACCCCACCTGGTCACACCTGGGCCAGCAGGTAGTGGTGGTGGCGGTGGCACTGTAAGCCTTACCTCACCATACCTAGCCCTCAGGCAACTGCCCAAGTCCTGCTCTCCGGAGAGAGCAAGAGTTAATAAATTCCCCTACTCCAGACCACCTGATGCTGTTCTCTCCGGTCCTGGGAGCAGCCATCCTGAGGCAACCACCTCTCGAAATAAAATCTCTTTTCTCAGCTTCTCAGCTACCAGGGGTCTCTGCTGTGTGAGCATGTCCAACAACCGAGCCACCTCTCCAGCCCACCATGTCCATCTCCACAAATTTAGCCAACTCTGGATTGAAAATATCTTGGGAGAATTTTGTCTGTACTAAATATGTACAGACTTTTTGTAGGATTCGTTATTCCCAAACAATATAACAACTGTTTACAAAGCATTTACCTTCTGTTAGATAGTATATATAATCTAGAGATGATTTCAAGTACATAGATATATGTAAATATTGCACTGTTGCAGGGATTCCAACATCCATGGATTTCAGTATCTGGGGAGGGGAGGTCCTGGAACCAATCCCAGAATATACCCCGAGATAATCCAACTTCATTTTACACTCAAACAACAGCTTTATTTTGTTCAGTTACGACTCTGAAGGAAGCCAATACAGCTCTTGTAAAAGCACCAGAGTGGAGCATTCATCTCCATGCTTCTTTCCCAGCACATCATTCCTTTGCTCTTCCGTGTTGATTACAGCTTATTGATTATTCATATTTGATTCCCTTTTTAATTAGACCCACCATTTTCTTCTCAGTTCCAGTTGCTCTTTAGTGTCTTCAGTCCATCTTAACTTTTTCATTTTTTTTTTCCATTTTCTCCACTTGGTTGTGCATGTGGTGCTGGGGATTGAACCCAGGTCCTTGGGCATGCCAGGCTAGAGCTCTACCACTGAGCCACCCCTCCAGCCATTCAATCCATCTTAGATAGTTATTTTATTCTAATCCATTTGGCCTGATTTTTTACAGTTTGCGCCTCACAGTTCCTCAAAGTTCTTAAAGTCTTTTCATTTTTAAGCATATTAAGTTTTAAGCTTCTGTTCAGTGGATCAATACCCATAAACATAAATCTAAAGATTGCCACATCCTCTCCTCCACTGGCTCACCATTGCCAAAGCCTGGTAATGCCTGGCATGGATTTTTTATGTAAGTTCTAGGGGCATAAACGAGTCGGTCCGAGGGAATCATATGAAACCATACCCCATAAAAATTCAGAAAAAACATACCAAAGCACTTCCTATATATAGCTAATAATTCAATTTTTTAAGGGGAGAGAGAGGGAGAAGGAATCAATTTTATTGAGTTTTTTGTGTTGAAATTCAATGCCTCCATTCATTTTAATACCCACCTTAGCCCCCAACACTCCTCATGCCATTTCCTTTCCCTCTAATATCCCTGTCACCTCTCCTCCCTGAGGTGTCAACCACTGTGTGGAATATCTAAAACCCACAGTGACCACCCACCAAACTCTTGTTAAAATTTCCTACAAGAGCCTGCTTTCAGCGAAAGCAAGCTCTTTCCTATCACCACTCTGGCTGCTTCAATTATAACCAGGGAACCTTCTTCCCAGGCAGAATTAATACTTATGTCTGTCTACCCAGCAGCTGGATAAAAATTTGATATCATCAACCCTACTCATTATAGCCCTTTGGAGTCTGGAATGATGGCTATGGACGATTACCAGAAGCCACTCAGCCAGACAGCAAAACCCCTACTCATGCTAAATCTACAAACCTGAGCCATTATCTGAACCTACTGTCTCAGTCCCTTATCAAAGGCTCCACACCCTACTGAGAAGCTCAGTTTAATCCCCACCTACTGAAAAACCCAGTTTAACCAGAAAACTCCACCTTAGCCCATTCCTGCCTCATTCCCTCTATAGCTACCCCAGTCTGTAAGCAGCAGAGGGGGCCCAGCCTCCACTGGGTCCCCCCTCTTCAGGTTTCTCCAAAATAAACCTGTGTTACTGTTGAGCCACCGCTCTCCACTCTTTATTGCCTTCGTTTTTTGGTCTCTTTTCTTACACATGTGGCTTTCATTGCCCTGACACTTCATTGTGTATGTGTTGCTGGGGTTCAAACCCACATCCTTGCACATAATAGGCAAGTGGGGTAACCACTGAGCAACCGCTTCAGCCCTATTTATTCAATTTTTAATAAGAGAAGAATGAACTAATTTACTACTAATAAAGATTTTATATTCCACTTTTTATTTTATTTATTTATTTGTTTATTTTGTTTTTTTTAATTTTGTTGATGAGTTAGGTTGTTTTTTATTTGTTGAATATGGATTTATAAACAATCAAGAACAAATGTATATTCACATAGTTAGCCAAGGCTGATGCCATTGCAAGGTTTCCCTGTTTGGGTTCCCCATGATTCTATGTTTCCCCCAATTAAACTCCCTGTGTAAAATGGACTTCTCATGGAGGTTCCTCTGGGTTGATTCCCCCATAATCCTTCCCTCCAGTCTCCCTTCCTCCAGTCTCCTTGGTATCCCTCCCCCTCCCTGCCCCCCTCCATACCTCTCCAAGTATGCTAGGCAAGGTTCCCCCTGTTTGTGTAAAAATTCATACATATTGAGGTTATTATTAGTTTAGCCATCTATTATACTGTTTCCAGTTGTATTCTAGCTTCCACAAATGAGAGAAAACATTTGGCCCTTGAGTATCTGAGTTAGGGATATTTCACTCAGCAGAATTTTTTCCATCTCCATCCATTTGGCTGCAAAAGCCATAATTTCATTTTCTCTAGTGGCCGAGTAGTATTCCATTGTATATATGTACCAAAGTTTTTGAATCCACTCATCGAGTGAGGGGCATCTGGGTTGGTTCCTTAGTCTAGCTATAGTAAAATGAGTTGCTATAAACATTGATGAAGCCATATCTCTATAATATGCTGATTCTAACTTTTCTGGGAAAATACCCAGGAGTGGGATAGCTTGGTCATAAGGTGGTTCCAACCCTATTTTTTGAGGAGTTTCCACATTGCTTTCCAGAGTTGGCTGAACCAGTTCGTAGTCCTACCAGCAATGTGACAGTGTTCCTTTTTTCCCACAGCCCCTCCAGTATCTGTTATTGTTCATATTCTTCAGTTTGGCCACTTAACAGGAGTAAGGTAGAATCTCAGTGAAGTTTTGATTTGCATTTCTCTTATTGCTAATGATGTAGAGCATTTTCTCATATATTTATGGGCTTTTTGGACTTCCTCTTCTGAGAAGTTTCCTTTTAGTTCTGTAGCTCATTTATTGACTAGATTAGTTGTGATTTTGGTGTTTAGTTTTTTTTTAGTTCTTTGTATATTCTAGATATTAGCCCTCTGTCCAAAGTGTAGCAGGCAAAGATTTTCTCCCATTCTGTTGGATCTCTTTTGACACACTTGATTAATTCTTTAGCTGTGAAAAAGCTTTTTAGTTTAATTGTGTCCCATTCATTTATTCTTGACTTTAGTGCTTGCACCATGGGAGTTTTGTTAAGGAAGGCGGTGCCAACCCCTATGTCCTGTAGTGTTGATCCTACTTCTTTTTCAAGTAAATTTAAAGTTGCTGGTTTAATATCCAGATCTTTGAACCATTTTGATTTAATTTTTGTGCAGGGTTAAAGGTAAGGATCCAATTTCAGTTGTCTACATATGGCTGTCCAATTTGTCCAACATCATTTGTTCAACAGGCTTTCTTCCACACTATGCTTTTGTCCCCTTTATCGAATAGCAAATAGTCAAAGATATGGGGGTTTGTCTCAGGATCTTCTATTCTATTCCACTGTTCTTCAGTTCTATTTTGATACCAATACCATGCTGTTTTTGCTTCTACAGACCTGTAATATAATTTCAGGCCAGGGATTGATATACCTCCTACTTCTTCCTTCCTGCATAGTAGTGTTTTGGCTAATCTGGGTCTTCTGTTATTCCATATGAACTTGAGAATTGCTTTTTCTATATCTCTAAAGAATGCAATTGGTAACTTGATGGGGATTGCATTAAATCTGTATAGGGCCTTTGGGTAGAATGGCCATTTTTATTATATTGATTCTGCCTAATCATGAGCATGGAATGTTTTTCCATCTACTCAGGTCTTCTGCAATTTCTTTTTGTAGTGTTTGATAGTTTTTGTTGTAAAGGTCCTTAATGTCTTTTGTAAGGTTGATGCCCAAGTATTTTATTGTTTTGGAGGAGATGGTTAATGGGACAGATTTCCTGATTTCTTCTTCTGCGGACTTGTTGCTGGGGTAAAGGAAAGCTAGTGATTTATTGGTGTTAATCTTATAGCCAGCCACTTTGCTGAAATCGCCTATAACTTCTAGAAGTCTTCTGGTTGTGCTTATAGGGTCTTCTAGGTATAGAATCATGTCATCAGCAAATAGAGACAACTTAACTTCCTCTTTTCCTATCTGAATTCCTTTGATTTCCTTCTCTCCACTTTTTATTTTAAAATTAAGGAATTTATTACACATCTTTTTTTTTTTTTTGTATGAAGCCAGTTAAGATCTTAGTTGATATAATGTATCCCTTTTTTCAGGCAATGATATTTTTGTTACGTATCCCTTAGTTTTAGAATTGTAGCTCACTTCCTGCTAACTTTACTGATCGAGTTCGTGGTCCAGCCTTGGTTGTGACTGGCAATTTACAGCCTGCACTACAGAAACCGTGGGCAAGATGAAATGGTGTCAAGGAGGAGAGATTTGCCAAAAATTTCTGTCGTGGTTGGAGAGAGGTTTCAATTTATATTTCACTATTTAAAAACCTGAATTAATTGTGACCATTACTCAGATCTGTATTGGTGATCTTTAAAAAAAGATATTACCTGCCAACATATTGCTTAAGTGAGTCAACCATTTTACACAAAATGTCAATTTTAATTAAGCACCCCACTAAAAAACATTAGTCTCATCACCCACTCACTTTACTTGGCTCTGATTGATTCTGAAAAGATCAAATAGCTTTAGCAATCTCAGCACCTCTTATAGACAGATTTCACAAAAATACTTAAAAATTTCTCCATCCTTGCTTTCTGACTCCCAAATCAACACCCCTCCACATACCCAATTCTGACCCAAATGTGAGTCCATTGATTCTAATTAAAGCTGAAAACTCTTGGATAAGTAGAAAGGCAAGCACTTTTTTCTTTAATCAAGAAAGGAATTAGATGCTTCTGGTTCTGTATCCATTCTAAGCTAAATTTAAGAAATACACCACTCGGCTCAGTTGGTAAATGCTGACGAGGGACCAGTCACTTCCCACTCCCATGCTCTCCCTGCTTAGTCTGTATAAGCACTGGATTTTATGAATTAAAGAGGAAAAAAAGGGAAAGGAAAAAGAGAAATTGAGCTTGTCATTGAAAAGGAAGCTATGAGCTTGATTCTTTCCTTCCAGATGATGCATTGAGCAAGGCTGATTCACTGTGAAAGTAATGATCTACGGATGGAATGATCCTGTGGTTTACATATGAGGTGTCCCCAAAAGCTCATGTGCGAGACGCGCAAGAAAGTCCAAAGGTGAATTGATCGGGTTATGAGAGTCTCAACCTAATCACCGCATTCGTTCACTGATGGACTAACTGGGTGGTGACCGCAGGCAGGTACTTTGTGACTAGAGGAGGTGGGTTACTGCGGGTGTGCCTTTGGTGTTTCATTTACATTCTGTCCCTGGTGAGCAGGCCTCCCCCTGCTTTCTATTTGGCATGTCCTGTGCTGCCTCACCGGAGTTGAGTTGGCCTAAAGCAATGGAGTTGGCTCTCTGTGGCCTGAGACCTCTGAAATCACAAGCACCAAATAAACTTTTCCTCCTCTAAAGTTGTTTTCGTTGAGTCTTTTGGACACAGCGGTGAAAAAGCTGACTACAACGAAGAAGGTGGATATGGTCTTGCTTTTGGTGTGTGTTTGCTTAGAAAAATTCATGGTGACCTTGGCAAGAACTGACTCCTGAGCTAAGGCTTTATTCACAAGTGAGGTTATAATGCCACGGTTACAGACTTGGTGGCTTGGGGTCTGTGTCCCGCCCATCAGAACTGCTTGTTTGATCATCACAGAAAAAGCAAAAAATTAAGCCATCATTTAAAGATCAGGTGATTTCTGCTTTCTTGAAAAACTAGAATATCCAATAAGGCAGAGCTAGGGATATAGGTAGGTGGGTAAGCCCTTGTCTGGCATACAGAAGGCCCTGGGTTTCATCCCCAGCCCCACCAAAAAATAAAAGAAAAGAAAACAGATAAGGCAACGAATGCTAGTTGTCTGGAGTTGAGTAGCAGCGGTCACCCTCCCCTCTGCCCTGGTCTTGTCATTCACCTCTGTCTCCTTGGAATCAAATTCTATTTTCTATTTAGCATCATGCTCTCACACTGCTGATTTGCTACTAACAGTGACCTATCCTATCTCAAAAGCTGGGAAATAGAAGGTAGATTAAGAATGCTTTTTCTTCCCATGGTAAGAGAGTCCGTGTTTATTTGTCCTGTTCCTTTTTTTTTTTTTTTTGAGCGGGGGTGAGAGGGATACTGAGGATTGAATCCAGGGGTGCTTAACCACTGAACCACATCCCCAGCCTTTTTTCTTAAATATTTTATTTTGAGACAGGATTTTGTTAAGTTGCTGAGGCTGGCTTTGAACTTGTGATCCTCCTGCCTCAGCCTCCCGAGTTGCTAGGTTTACAGGCGAATCTACTACCCCCAGCTCATGCTTATTTGTGAAAGGGAAAAAATATATCTATTCATTTAATGAGCAAAGTAAGTTGGACTTTTGTCAAAAAGAAGACAATTTAAGGTATTCAGCCATCCTACTAATTTATGTTGCCCTTATGGCCCATGTATACGTTGGAGTTTGCAGCCTCTGAATTATTACATTCTCTACATCAGTAGCTTTCAGCAAAGGGGTACAGAGGGATATCTCCTCCTGGTGACTTTTTAAAACTACAAATTCTTCCACAGGAACCACTCTGGGATGCCTGCCCCTCCAGAGCTCCATCCAACTGCAGATGTTTAGGAAATTTTGATAAAGTTGTCTGGGGGAGAAATCTCACCCATATTCTGACCTTTGGATGAGATCTATTAAAACTATTCTTCTGTCTTTATTCCAATTTCTTTCCCCTGTCTCACCCAAACTAAAATCCCTGATACCCTGGCATTCAAGTATCATGCCTACAACCCATAATATAGCTGAAGTTTTGTGTACAAATAATGCAAAGCTGCCAAGAAGCCCCCACTAACTGCAAACTTCTTGCTTCAATGGTGTGTGAGGGTCAGAGTTGGGGTAAAAACTAACCCCTTTGAAGATGTGACAAGACAGCAGGAAGGAGGCTGTCTCTAGATAGGTGGCCCCCAAAATTGAGAAGCCAAGGAGCTCATTAAAATTTGATGTCCAGGACTCTGTCTTTATTTAGTAACTCTGGGGTGGTTGTTGAGAGTCTGACTGTGCAAATAGACAATGGTGAGACTGTACACAAAACCCAGAAGTCTTACCCACAACCTCTGGAACTATCAGTCCAAAACGCTCGGAATTTGACCAATCATTTTTATCCCTACTTTCAACATAGAACCAACTGAAGAAGGTCAAAAACACACCCCTAGCCAATTACATAGGATGCCCCTACCCCACTTTTGGTTAGATCATCTGCAGCAACCCCATACTAATAGTCTCCAATCAGGGCAAACACGACCCCTCCCCTTTCACTCTCTGTGGAGATTCTACTCTCCCCTGCCTGTCTGTGTTTCTGCCAAGGTCAAGGGATGGTGGCAGACTTCCTCATTATAGCAAGCTCTGAATAAATCTCTTTCATTTGTTCCCATTTGGGTGGTCTTCATTTATCCTTTTTTGTTTTGTTTTGGTACCAGGCGTTGAACCCAGGGGTGCTAACCACTGGGCCACATCCCCAACCTTTTTTCATTTTATATTTGGAGACAAGGTCTCGCTAAGTTGCCTAGGGCCTCACTAAGTTTCTGAGGTTGGCCTCAAACTTGTGATCCCCCTTGCTCAGCTTGCTGAGTCACTGATATTACAGGGGTAGGTACACCATCACTCCTGGCTCTTCATTTATCTTTTCAAGTTACAGGAATCAGTAGCTTTAGCAGGCTCTTCAGAAACTCCTGTTGCACAATATTTAACAGTTCCTGCTAAATCTCATCCTATGCCCCCCAAGTTTCCCAATAATCACTGGTATGTATGTGTATGTGTGTGGGGAGAAGATACAAGTTCTCACATCCCACCTTAACCCCCAGTTAAAATGGAATCTCTTGGAATGGCTTAGGAATATTTTTATAAACCTCATCCCCTGGAGGTTATTATTATCAAGGGCATTTAGGAGATTCTGGTCTATGATGCCAAGTTGGCAGAACATAAAACACCTAGAAAACTCGAGCTTTACAAGCTCCACCCCCAGAGATTTTAACGGGAGCTGGGCTCTCAGGGATTCCCATGGGCAGCATGCATCGAGAAACTGAACTCTACGTAATTCTCAAAGAGCAATGCATCTACAAATCCTTGGGGATCTGTTCAAAAGGCAGATTCTGATTTAGTAGGTCTGGGGTAGGACTGAGATTCTTCATTTCTAACAAGCTCCCACGTGATGCTTCTGTGGGTGCTGAGCTAAGTACATTTGGGTAGTCAATACGAGTTGCACAATAGGACCACCCCTCCAGGGTGAGGCTCTAGGCCACCACCAGGACGAGGAACACTGCTTCATCTGCACAATGTTCAGCTGTACGATCAGAGTGGTGTTTATAGGAATGGTAGCACAAGCAATCTGATCCGGGCTGGGTGAAGTCAGCATTGACACCTACCTGGCTTGTCACTCGCTCTTCATTGTTTTGTGGTTCTCCTGAGGATGCATGAAATTCCTCTAAAATCACTTAGGTGGTGTTGCTCCATGATATTTCTAACAAACCACCTCAGCTTCAGCCTTGGGGAGACTTCCTGCTGAGAGGCAGGAGCAACGGTGGTCCAAAATATCCCATGTGCCCAGCATCTGGGAAGCAATGAGTTGAGAGAGAATGGTCTTCAGTGATCAATTTCCATACAGCCAATTTGATCTGAGCTCAGAAGCAAATATGATTGGGAGCTCTTGATTTGAAAGAGCGAGGGAAAAAAATACACAACCTGGTGATCAGATCAGCTTATGTTTTTCTTTTTTTCTCTGGTTTTTCATGACTGATTTCAAGAGTAAGGGAGATGATAGTGTTGTTGTTGATGAGAAGGCAAATGTGGATGGGTTATAATCACGATTCAACCTTACCAGATGGCTTCTTCTGTTGCCAGGCATTTGATGAGCCGTTTCATGAAGGCTGTTGTGGGGATGGGTTAAAGCTTGAAAGCCTGTGGATATGAATGGATCAGAGCTAAGATACTTAATAGATTCTTCAATGCTTGGCTCAGTTTTGCTTAGAGAATAACAAGATGGTACATAATAAAACCTAAGAGAGTTTTTCTAGAAGAAAACTAGCTCATGCCCAAAGATTATGTGGCTTTCAAGTGAGCATGTTCAACAACAGAATGGAGGAAATTTGTTAAAAGGCCCGGTAGCATTTTTATTATGAGTTCATGGGCAGAGGTTTTTAAAAATCATCTCTCCAAAATGTATTTTATCATAATAGATCAGTAACAAAGGTCTCAGAGCTGATAAACACCCCAATCTGCCTGTGCTCTGTAATTATCCGGAGCAAAACATCCTTTGTGCAGTGAATGGCCTTCACTTTCAACCGTGTGCTCATGTATAAACAAAAGGTAATACCAGGAAATATTCATACATCTGAAGCCCGGGTCATATTGGAGGGGACCATGATGAGCCAGAAGCTGTAATTGTGTGATGTGATGCCTCATTCTCAGGCAGAGGTTGGGAGGTTGGCAAGCAGAAAGCCCAGGTGCAAAAAGAAATTCTTCATCCTACATAATCCAATGCATGTCTGGTTTTACAGAAGCAGCTTAGCTCTGAAATATTGGCATTGGGTGCTCAGCTGGGTTGATGTGCATTGCTGGACATGAGTTGTGTCTATATATATGTGTGTGTGTGTGTGTGTGTGTGTGTGGCCATTTACCTTTATCTTGACAACAGAATGATGTGAGTTCAAAAATTTTCTGAATGAAGGGATCTAAAAGTAAAATGAGTAACAGGCTACCAGGATTTCCTACCGGTGTTTAGCTGATGGAGGTTGATGCGGAAACTCCGGACAAACCAAAGGAAAAGACTTTTTTATAGTAAAGTTTTATCTTAAAATGGAAGTAGCCAGGCATGGTGGCACACACCCATAATCCCAGCAGCTCAGGAGGCTGAGGCAGGAGGATGGCAAGTTCAGAGCCAGCCTCAGCAACTTAATGAGACCCTGTCTCAAAAAAAAAAAAATGGTTGGGGATGCAACTCCATGTTTAAGTGCCCCTGGGTTCAGTCCTTGGTACCAAAATAGAACATGGAAGTAGGCTAATACTGCTTTCTTTGCCTTCTCTCACCATTGTCTTTTCATATTCAACAAGATATACAACAAGAACAAAATACAACCTAGCAAAGGTACTGAATCTGGAGCTAAAAGAAACCCATATGGCACAGTCTAGAGAATTTCTAGCAACTACCTTATCACAGATAGAGAAGCATCACATTGAGCTCACGTACCATGCCTGAGCCCCTGCCTGCCCTATGGACACCCATTCCAGGGAGCCCATCACCCACCACACAATGGGAACATTCCCGTGAGCTTTGGGACTTGCGGACCTCCCCAACCCTCCTCACAGCTGCCTGTCCATTTCCATCAGACCCTACTTTAGGAAGAGGGCACAGAGGACTGTTTCACACTGCATTCTGGGATATGTTCTTTGAAACTTCCCAGAAAAGTCTGGGAACTGTAGAGGTTCTTATATCACATATGTAAAATTAGGAACAGACTCCCTTTCATCCTCAGAGAACTTGTGCGGCAGATGGGAAGAAGACGTACCTTGGTTGGGCAGAGCTCTGGAGACCAGGGCACTTCTGGCCAAGGCTGCAGAATTGGGATCAGGAACAGTTCTCATCAAAATTGCCTCGAAAGTCCATGTTGAAAGAGGGGAGCTGCAACACCTAGTGGCTAGAAGTAGGAGAAAGATGCCCTTTAAAATTCTGAGATAGATCTCAGGATGGCTCCTGCCTAGAGTATTAGTTAATTTCCAGGAAAATAATAATAATAATACACAATAAACAAATTTGGACTCTAAGGAAAAATTCAAGTAAAGTTGACTCAGGAAAGAGTCACTGTGAAAATGAGTTGTTACAAGAAGCAATTAAAAAATAAAATGCACCAATTTAAGTCGTCGATGACAAGCCTGATCTCTCAGGGGTCAGGTTTAACTCTACGCTTAGCTTAAGTCTCCTAATACTGTGTCTTCTAAACATTCTGTGGGACTGCAGAGGCCGCTGCTGGGCTCCTGTGAGTCAGACCTGCTACCTGGGGGCTGTCTGGCAACAGGGATGGGCAGAGCCCACAGGGAAATCAGTAGGGGGAAGACAGGAAGCAGAAAGGCAAAAGAAAGGAGGCAAAGCCCTGTATACAGGAAGCGACTTCTTATCACCTTACACAGGTCACACTTTTGACATATTTTCACTGACCACAGAATTTTAAGCTTCTGTGTTTGTGTTTGGTTTCCTGTGCAGGGATTTTTTTTTTTTTTTAAAGAAAAAGAGAGAGAGAGAATCAATTTTTATTGAGTTTTTCACATGGCTTTCGTTGCTCTGACACTTAGTTGTATACGTGGGTGCTGGGGTTTGAACCCGTGTACTCGCGCATGCTGGGCAAGCGCCGTAACCGTGGTGCCACTGCTCCAGCCCCTGCAGGGATTCTTTATGCTACTATGTTGGGTTGCGGAGGAGCATTTCCACAACTTACGTTATCTTTTGCTCAAGCGTGGATTTAAAAAGCAAATTAGCTCTCACGCTCATCTGTGCATTAGGGGTGAGAACATAGCGTTGCTATTTACAATGTTTTAGGCTTGTACTAGGCTTTCAAAATAAGGGCACACCTGTAATTCTCACAATGACCACAAGCTAAGCATGACAGTCACCGCACTGTGCACTGGGCAGCTTCCTTCCAGGAGGGTGCATAGCTTACTGAAGATCACGTGGAGAAGGCAAGGTTTGGTTTGAACATGCTGCCTGCCATACCCACACTCTCAAAAGGCCACACTGTCAGGAGCCTCTGGTTTTCTCCGCCACCTTCTTAACTTACGGCTCAATTATTCTCTGTCGTAGAATTCCAGACTTTGGCAATTTCCTGTAATATCTTCCTACTATAATACCTGTGGGTCAGTTTCCTGTGCCGACGTTAGCCTGAGCTCTGGAATGCATTTTTTCTCTGGCACAGTCTTTTGGGGCCAGTCATAGTTGGCTAAAGATTGTTGGCTAATTACTAACCAATTTTCATCCTTCTACTCACAATTCATCAGGCAAAGGCAGGGAGAACATCAGACAATATTGAGAGAAGAATAATTTGCCTCTACTTCCCAGTCTCTGCCACAAAAGGAACTTTAAAAAAAATCATTACCCAAAAAAGTATTACTGTATTTGATGAGCCATCTCGTTCACTAGATGCGATTTCAAATGATTTTCTTAGAAAATCAAATCCACTTTAAAAGGGCAAAATTTGGAACAATTTAGATAGTCAAAAGAATGCAATGCAGGTTCTGAAAGAAATTCAGAGTTAGTCCAAAAAAAAAAAATAAATTCTGAGTAATGATGGTTGGAATAAATGCAAAGTCATTTCAAAGTGACCACAAAGGCAACATTCTTTTGAATAAAAATATTCTGGCATGTTTATTCAACTAGGAGTCATTTTCTTTTTCCTTTACTGCCTGAGAACAATTAGCATCTTTCCAATAAATTTTGTTTAAAGCCTAAATTAGAAAGAGTTGGTTTACGCTACTTTCAGCCCCAAACACTAATAATATAAAAATTGAAACTTGAAGTGAGGTGTTCAAGTAGCAAATCTTAAAAAAATGACTTTAAATCTTTAAAAAATGACTGGCTCAGGCTGTGGAAGTGGGGAGTTGGGCTCTTTTGATGAGGGCTCAGATCTATTCAGCACACTATGGGGAAAAAGCGAAACTGTTAACAGTTTATTGGGATTCAGATCACATACCTCACTTCAAGAGACTTGTCAGAAAATGTCAGATTAATAAAGAATATTGGCTATACATTGTGGTTTCTAGCACGGGTGATATGTGATTTTCAAAACTACACTTAAGAACTTGTACAGCTCTGGGTCCACAAATAAGAATAGATGCCAGATATAGAGCTGGGTTCTGAGGCTTGCTGGGCTGCATAATCACCCCTTAAATTGTTGATTCCGGTGTCCTCAAGAAAATCCTTGGAGGGGCCAGCATAGGCGGGAAGGATAGAGGGTAATATAGGCACTGGAAGGAGACTTACGGCTGTGGTTTTCCCAACAATTTAGCTGGGTGCAGTGGTACACATCCAAACAACTCAGGAGGCTGAGGCAGGAGGATCTCAAACCTCAAGAATACTGTGGGCAATTGAGCAAGATCCTGTCTCAAAATTAAATATATATATATATATATATATATATATATATATATATATATATATAAAAATATATATAAAGAGCTGGTGATGTAGCTTAGTGGTAAAGTGTCCCTGGATCCAATCCCCCGTACCACAAAAAAATAAAGCGAAATTAATAACTATTTTGGTCCCTACAGGTGAACTGCAGGACTTTTGAACTTCTGGAAGATCCTGCAAGGAAAACAGGTTCTTACCCTGGTTGACCCATTTGACAAGAGAAGAAAGAGAACAGTGCAGCAGACCTCTCCTGAGCTAACAAAGGCAAGGGAAAGAAGGAAAACGTGGATAGGAGCCCAGCAGGGTTGTGGGAGCATCCTCAGAAGTGGTTAAAGCCTGGTCCCTGCCTCTCCCGCCACATCAGGCTCATACTGCACATTTTCTTTCTGACACTTTATGTAAGATCAGCAGACTTTTCAGAAATGAGGACCCTTAGCCCTCCCATTGGTTTCTTTCTGGGTATGTCATGCCTTTCGGAGCCGATCGTTTCTCCCACTGTTAAAGTCTCCCACAGGGGCAGAGAGAATGACTCTATCTCCCCACTGGGACCTACTGCTTTATTCTGTATCCATGTTACCAGACTTTGGTTCAGTCCAGCAGGCAGGGCCCCCTGGCTTGTAGCTAAGAGATGGAGACTGCAAAGGAAATGTGGTATGGTCTAGAGTTAAAGATCACGATGTGAAAAATTTATTGCTTTGCTTACTATCGATAAATTATCCCAGGAATTGAATAGTCTGAAAGCTTAATAGGGTTCTAAAGAAGTTAAACTAACAAAGAAAACCCAGCCTAGAAGAAAGAAGTTCATGATACTCAACTCCTAAAACCATTCCCAGGCTCCAAAATCATGACACTAGGAAGGTTACTGCCAAACCAGCTCCCTGAAGAGGAATTGTTCCTACCTCCTTCTCAGGCCTAGTCCTGGAGGTCAGTGGACACAGGAAACCCTCTGAGCAGGAGAGTCAGGGAGGCCAGACTGGTCAAACCACACAGAAGCAGAGGATGTGCCAGAGACGGAAAGAGAAGTCCCATGTGTTTTCTCTGTCTCCCTCCTGTGTTTTTCTTGATTTTTCTCCACTAGTGGTTATTTTTTGTGCTTGGGTGGTTACATTGGTCAATTAGCCATAAATTAACAGATAATAAGAAGTCACTTCCAGACATGTTGGTTACCTGGGTCCTGGTCTTAGGATTACACACGGTGACTTTGTGTGATTTTGATTTTGTCTCATCTCCCTTGGCGAACAGGGGAGGTGAACGCACATCCCAATGATTTCACATGGGATAGTTATAGTATGCTGGGACTTCTGGAATTGTATGAGAACAATGGTCATTATTAATGTGTAAGTCCAAGAGGCCATGGAGTGGATTGTTAGAGATCATGGCAGCTGGGTGATCTGCCTAGCAAACATACTCTTCCCTTCCAGTAAAAGCCTCTGCTCTTATCCAGCCTAACCAGCCCTGAGTCTCTCTTGCCCTGTGATGTGATTTGTTCTGGTGTGGGCATGTGAGCCATGCAGGCACTCGGAGAAACAGGCTTTCCCTGCTGATGGTGGCTTGGTGGCATCTTGGATCCTACCCATGAAGAAGGGGTGAAAACTGGACAATGGCAGTACTTGTACTTCTAAGTCTCCTGTTTCAGATCCTGAGGTCCTCGTTCCCAGTTTCCATAGCTTTTCCAACATTTTGTGAGCCACCTCTATATGTATATTTAAATGTTATGTATAACTCATATATATGAATATATACTTATGCATATATTATGTATATAATTCCATATATAAATGTTTGTATGTGTCTCTATATAAATGTGTGTATGTATATATGAAAAAATGTATACATAAACTTAGTTTCCTTTACTTGGAATCAAAGGATGTATTATGTAACATAACCTAGAATTCTTTAACTTATCAACAGAATGATCAAAATTATCCATAAAAATGTGTGCCCAATATAATATGTATTATTTAAATAAATATGCTACTACATTTAAAGTTTATACACAAGATGGCATGAGATTAAAGCTGTTATAATGCATGTGCCATCACTACATGAAAAAAGTAGGGAAAGATTTTAAAACTTAATTAGCATTTTATTCAAAGCATTTTTCACACCTCATTTAATTTTCACCAAAAAAGAAATATAATAAAAATCAGCAGGTGATAATAGCAATGATTTTAAGCACCTACTGAGTGCCAGGTGATCATAGACAGAATATGCATTCTTGCAAGAATAGTGATCCTCCATTGTAAGGACCTTACAAACAGGAGGAGCTGTGGTTCGGAGAGTTCCCATAAGCAAGTTTGTCATCAGCCCACATTTATTTTTCCAAAATCTGTATTCTTTACCACATCACTCATCCATTTCTTCCCAGGGATTGTGATCCCATTTTACAAATAATAAGCAAAGGTGACAAACGACACATGGGACTTGGTGCTTTAGAAACAGGAAGACTGCGTATTGTTCTGGATAACGTCAATTCCCACAGTGATTCATCTCTTCAGGGTACAAAGCCTTTCTGTATGTCTCAGTACGAAGTCTTCTGAGAAAACGCTGCGAACAGCAAAGCGGGTTTTCTCCAGAGATCAAGGGAAAGCAGAACTAAGGAATAAGCTCAAGACGTTCAGTGTGCGGATGAGAAAGCAGCTTCGTGGGGCACAAGCGACAGAACAGGATGGCGCAGGGCGCTGGACCGGGGTGATCGCGGCAGACGCCTCTCCTCATTACTGGGAGTGCGGCATTGATTGGTGCTGCCAACGGCTCGGAGGGCCTGGAGACCACCCACGCAGAGTGCTGGTTGCTAGCGATTATCTGCTGGGCGATCTTCCCCTGCAGAGCAAGGCTGGCCGCCAGAAGGCTGAGCGCAAGGCGCTTCCTCTCCCATTCTCAGCAGGCCTAGAGGCCCCTGCCAACCTCAAATGCAAATGCCTTAGGCTTTGGCGAGCAAAAATTTCTCCTTGCAGTTTTCTTTGCTCCCACCTGCTTTGCTCTCTGTTCCTGCTGAAAGCGAACCTGGCTGATAATGTATTCATGTGTTTACCAGGCAATTACAACTCAAAGGCTTGGGAAACCAGGGTCCCCAGCACAAGGAGGTCCTTTCTTCTGGATTATGTCCAGAGTGTTATTAAGCCTCTTGGCATCTTCCCTAAATCTTGCCTTTACAAACAAGATGCATGTTAGCTAATTATTTTCACCTAATGAAAGAAGTGTCTGCTTAAACTGGGCTCAATTCCCCCTAGGGGTTTTGGTCTTTCTAGGAAATGAAGGAAAATCTTGACATTTCTCTCTTTTCAAAGGCTGGAAACATTTATTCTGCATTTGACACAAAGGAATCCTTTGTGACATTCTTGCTTGAGGACACATTTTTAGCGCCAACCCTGTTATTAGCCATGCCCTTTGGAGAATTTGTAATACGCCTAGGAACTAAAACACTCATTCAATTTGCTAAGCTCATAAAACCTGGCCAAGTCAGAAATAAGGAATGTGAAGTATTGGCTCCTGACAAGGTCAGGGAGGGTGACAAATGAACCAAAGGAAAATCGCACTTTGTCAAACACCACCAGCCACCTCTACTGACCCTGGGAGTTACAACTGACCCTGAGAAAGCAGGGGCTTTGCTGAGAATTGCTGAATCCATTCAGTTAAAAAAGTTGAGCGGCCTCAACTTCCGGTTCAAAATGGCCTTTGGACAGCAGTTTCTCTACAGCTTTTTCAAGCTTTGCATTAAAACACCCCAGTAGAGATCAGGCACGGTGGTGGACACCTGTAATCCCAGCAGCTATGGAGGCTGAGGCAGGAGGATAGCAAGTTTGAGGACAGCCTCAGCAACGTAGGCCCTAAACTTAGTGCAACCCTGTCTCAAAATAAAAATGATTGGGGATGTGGCGCAGCGGTGAAGTGCCTCTGGATTCAATCTCCAGGCCCAAAAAACAAGTGAACAAAAAAATCTGAAACAAATTTAGAGAAATACACAGCACACTGAAAAAACTCAAAGTAGCAGGAAGACCTTTGTCAGAGTCTTGAAAAAAGTTCTATAGGGGCTGGAGTGGTGGTTCAGTGGGCAGCAGGTGCAAGGATGTGAGTTTGAACCCCAACACCATGTACACAACGAAGTGTGTCAGAGCAGTGAAAGCCATGTGGAAAACTAAATAAAATCGATTCTCTCTCTCTTCCCTCTCTCTTTATTAAAAAAAAAAGTTCTACAAATTATACTAACTTAATTTTTAAAAACCCACCCAAAACAAAAAGGTTTCATTTTGTAGACAAATTCTGAAAGAAGTCAAGCCAACTCTACCAGGGCTGTTGTCTGTCCTGGTCTCAGAACCAGAGTCTGTAACCTATCTGTGCGTATTCTGAGGGGGTCTGAGCACTTTTGCTCTCCTGTCCACCCCGCACTGTATTCTTCTACCATCCTACTATGCTTCCCATATTTGGCAACTGCTACAAAAGGGCTAAGCAAAAATAGGTGTGGGATTAGGGTTGGGATTGGGTTGACCCAATCCCAACTGTACTGAGAGGTACAGTCCCTTTTGTAATACTCTGGCTCAACCATTCTTGATGTCGCTTGTGGGTCTAGGGTGACAAAAACCCATGTTTGAAGAAGACACCACTTTGGTATGGTCTTCTTTAAAAATGCCAGGTCACACTTTTTTTCCTTTTTGGGGGGGGGTCAATTTTATTCATTTGTTTTTATTTTTCTATCACTTAGTTGTGTATATGGTGCTGAGGATTGAAACTGGGTCCTCATGCATGCCAAGGAAGTGCTCTACTGCTGAGCCACCTCTCCAGCCCCCACTTTTATAGGGATTTTTAAATACATCAGCCCGGGGGATGTGGCTTCTGCATTTTCTTTTGTGTGTCTGGAGCATTTCCTAAGTTTTAGCAACAGAAATTATCCTATCTTAATACAGTAAAACACTTTTCATCTTAGCGTATGTTCCAGGAGATTTTTTTTTTTTTTAAAGAGAGAGGGACAGTGAAAGAGACAGAGAAAGAGAGAAACAACTTTATTTAGTTTTTCACATGGCCTTAGTTGCACTAACACTTAGTTGTGTACGTGGTGCTGGGGTTTGAACCCGGGTCCTCGTGCTTGTAAGGCAAGCACCGAAACCGCTGAGCCACCGCTCCAGCCCCCAGGAGATTTTTTACTAAGTGATTTCATCCAATCCCATGACTTAAATGCCATTTATACATTGATGAATTCTGAGTTTTTCTCTTTTCCATCTTCTGCTTGGAATTCAGGTCTTTTATATCCAACCACTTACTGGACATCTTTATTTTGGCATCTGATAGACATCCCAAAATTAAAATGTGTCAATTTCAGGTGTTTGTTTCCTTGCCCCAAATCTGTTCCTCCACAAGTCTTCCCTGGCTCAATAAAAGATGTCTCAATTTCCAGAAATTCTCAGGGTAAAAATCTTGGCGTTATCCCTCAGTCTCCTCTTTCTCTCACCCACATATCTAATCCTTTGGTAAATCCATTTGGCACTTCTTTCAAAATATATCCAGAGTAAGACCACTTCTCATCACCTCCATGTGGTGGCCCAGACCACTGTTACCTCTCTCCTAGATCATTGCTAGGATCCTGATCCCACTACGACCCTTGTTTCCCTCCCAGTGGATTTCCCATAACAGCTGGAGGATGAACTTAGAAACAGCTTAACCCGTCATTCCTCTGCCCCAAACCCACCAGTGGCTTTTTGTCTCAATGAGAGCAAAATCCAAAGTCCTCCCCAAGTCCCAATATTTAGCCTCTTGCTAAGTGTGTAAATTTCTTCCCTTCCTCCACTGCAGTCCCACTGGCTTCCTTTGCAAACCTCATCCCCCGCCCCATACCAACCTTGGGCTTTGCCAGTACTGGCTTTCCAACAAATCCTACATAGCTGACTTTCTCACTTCTTCAGATCACTTCATATTTTTCACCTTCTCATGGAGAATGCCCCTGATGCCCCCGTATGAGATTTTCCTATCCCCTCACAGCAGCGCCCCTCCTTGCCTTGACTTCTCTGCATAACACTTATCATTACCAAATACATTAAGTTTTAATTTATTTGGATATTGCTTTAGTAAGCTATTTCACTGTTATGATCAAAAGACCTGACAAGAACAATTGCAGAGGAGGAGAAGTTAATTTGGGGGCTCATCGTTTCAGAAGTCTTGGTCCGTAGACAGCTGACCCCATTCTTTGGAGCCTGAGATGATGCAGAACATCATGGCAGAAGAGTATGGCAGAGGAAAGCAGCTGGGAACATGGCACCAGGGTGGAGAAGAGAGATAGAGGGAGAGAGAGAGAGAGCCAGCAGAGAGAAAGGCATCTGTCACTGAGGACAAAATATATGCCCCCAAAGACATGCCTCCAGGGACCCACCTCCTCTAGCCAAACAGTGCCTGCCTAGTTACCACCCAGTTAACCACGATCAGGGATTGATTAATGAACAAATTAGATTAACTTTCTCATAACCTAATCATTTCACCTCTAAACTTTCTTGCTTTGTCTTACATATGAGCTTTTAGGGGACACTTAATATTTAAATCATAACAGATTGTGTCACTCTTTTTCTGTCTAAAATGTGAGCTTTACAAAAGCGGGGACTTTGTTGTATTTACTGGTATATTTATAGCAGCATGTTCATACAGGGTCCGAGTAAATGTTTGCCAAGCAAATGAATGAGGATCTGCAGCTAGTTCAGTGCTCAGGCCCTCCTCCTGCAATGAAGTGCGGTGCCTGGGCTTATTTGAGGTTCCCACCCTCTCCATTTCCCTTCTTTTATATGTATCCAGCCCAATTCACCAGTTCTCAGTGGTATCCCACTGAAGGGAACCCTACTCAGCAGTCCTGCCCTCCCACCCACCCATTGCTTCCCTTGATGATCATGAAGAGAAGACAAAATACTTACATGTTGGGTGAATTTTTTAAGTCACTGATACCAAATTCATGCTTTTTTTCAAAAAGCAAGCTCTTCTTTACTTTCCTATAACTGAACTTAATTTAGCTGTCATGATCATACACCCTAAATATGTATCAACTATATAACAAAGCACATAGAGAAGATATTCAAAAATAAGCCTTTTGAAAAACAAGTGTAGAACTGTGTATATATAGTGTAAACTACTTATAAATTTATAAATGTACAAAAACATCTAGAAGGATGATGAAACTAAAAACATTTGTTATCTGTTGGAGAAATGGAAACCAGACAAAAAAGGCAGGCACGTTTTTGAAGTAAAGTAAAATCATTGTCAAATGTTGAAAAATATTTTATATGTTAGGGCCCATACAATCATATTACCTGTACAACAAATGACCATTTTTAAATGTTAAAAATATAAATATTATATTTACACTAATGTAAGGAGGTTAATTCAAAGTAACTCAGAGCCAGGCATAATGGTGCATGCCTATAATCCCAGCAGCTCAAGAGGCTGAGGCAGGAGGATTGCAATTTTAAGACCAGCCTGAGCAATTTAGTGAGAACCTCAGCAACTTGGCAAGACCCTGTCTCAGATTAAAAAATAGAAAGGACTGAGGTTATAGATCACTGGTAAACCATCCCTGGGTTTAATTCTCAGTACAAAAAGAAAAAGTAGTGCAGATTCTTCCAGTTCAGAGGCTATTCAAGAGACTTTTTATCCCTCCATTAATTTTTGTCCTTCTTTCAGGGACAAGGGTAGGGATGTAGAGACAGTTATTATCTGTAGTTGAAGAGGAGTCTCTGCTCTGCAAGCTGCCTCTTTCCTTGCTGGCCCATGCCCATTTCTACATGTAGCCTCTGTCGTTGGTGTCTATGAGTCTGTTGTGGCCAGCGGCCACCTGTATTACACATGTTGTACCTTCTTTGTCATAAGCAGAGTCTACTTTTGTGTATAGCTCTATTACACTTCTGCCAGGCTTTTGAGAGGCTCAGGAACTCTTGGCTCTAAATTAGAGATGAATACCAGTGTTATGGTCCCTGCACCTTGTATAATTTAGGAAGCTAGTTTTAAGGGAAAAAATATCAAGTTAGGAATGCAAATGAACTTAGATCAAAATGAGAAAGGAAAGCACACCAACTTGCACATTTTCAAAGCTAACATACCACAAACATCACAAAATCTAGAAAAACACTTTTGCTAATTAACTGTCTTAGTACAGCAATGCTGTCATTCTGCATTTTTGACATATTCTTCAATTGCATCTTCTATGGCAACAATTTTAGAATATGTTTTTAAAATAAAGAATAGAAAAAAATTAAGTCTTTCTGTTAGCATGGTTGATAAAACATATGGCTTCACACACAGATACCTCTCTGTTGGTAGTGTTAACAAAGGGTATTCCTTACCAAGGAAGAAAGTCTAATGGATTCTATTCTGCATTGTTCTTGTTAAAACAAACAGAAATTTGAGTATGTTTACAACAGGAAGGAACTTTCATGTTGATAATGGCAACGGGGATGCCAGGAGATTGGCCAATTTGACAGGAAGGAGTATTCTTGGAAGCTACTGCTACACAAGCGAGGCTGTACAGCCAAGCGTCTGCAACTTGGAAATACATCCCAACACACTCAAGCGGAATGCACCCTCAGTGCAGCTTTCTGCTGCACAGATCCTAAACAGTCTGTCATCCCTTCAGTGCCATCCTAGAGGAGGGGACATATGATGGAGGGACAGGCAGAGTAGAAAGGGACAGTGGTCTGCAATGGCTGCAGCTTGGATATCCGACTTGAAGACACACTGTAGGACCCATCCCCAGGCTTTGGAAGTGGGAGGCCCTGAACTTAGCTTTGTTAGCTTTACAGCAAATTCTCTCCAATGAATATTGTTCAAGTGAGGCTGGCCCCAAGTGCATGGTCCCCGACTATCCATGATGTTGCCCCTCGGCCAGTCAGGAGCCATACTGGGTAAGGCTTGCATGCCCTGGGCTGCACTCTCACAAGTGAACCACAATGACACATCCTCTGCTCTCATGCTGGCACTCAAAATACATCTTTTGCTCCCACCACATACGCAGCACCTGACACTGGAGTTGGGGAGGTCAAATCCATTCTTGGGAATCTAGTCAGCATTCAAGATCTCACTAAATTCCCTCTATTTTTCCTCCATGATGACTATTTCAATTCTTCATTTAGGGAAGAAAAGCTTTATAATGGCATACATTTTTTTCAAACTCTGTATTTTAGGGTATGAATGCCATACCTTTGTTTCTCCAGGTTTGATCCTTGTCCCTTCTGAACCAAGGCTTTTTTTTTTTTTAAGAATTCAAAATAAAAATGATTTTTCTCTCATGCATCTCACTCTTATAAAGTAGGGTGTTTCTGCTTTCAACACTGTGCTCTTAAACAAAGTTCTTCAAGTCTGTTTAAGAACCCTAAAGTAATTCTGGAAAATTTACAATCTAAGCCTTTATATCACTTGTAGGAGCAAAATATACAAGAATCAAGAGAGTTGGGTGTGGGCAATGTGGGGGTAATTCTGGTTTAAGAAAATATGCATATCAGATTGTTACTTTACATGCATTTATGATTGTACAACAACAACTCAACTCCTTAAAAGAAAAATAAGAACCCTAAAGTCAAGAAAATGACTCATTTGCTATGTGTTTCCCTCTTCTGAGTGCTATCTGCCTCTAAATCCTAAAAGGGCAGGAAGGGCACGTACAGGGCAGGAAAAAGCAATCTATTAGTATTTCAACCTCTGTTCCTTCTCTAGGATGTATTGGTTTTGGCTTTCAGGCAAAAGAAACATTAACCAGAATAATTGATCAAATAGAAGGACTGTGGTGTCAGTCAGGGTTCCACTGCAGATAAATAGGAAGGGATTTAAAACAGGAAATTAGGTGCTTCTGAGGTTTTGGAAGGGCTAGACAAACAAGCTATGCTGGATCTCCAGAAATAACTTTCAGAGCCAAGCTGACCATGAGAACCGCTATGTGTGCCATAATTAGAAAAGTTGGTGGATCGGGTACCGTATGATGATTCCAGAGTCATGCACACTCTAGTGTAACTGGGAATCAAGAAGTTGCTCCACAGAGCTGGCTGTGAATCAGTTACATGCAGTTAGAGCCGCATCAGCAGAAGAGATGCCTCACGAGCTGTATCTTTCCTCTCTGCAGAACTCAGTTCTAAAGTCAGGTCTCACATAAATGCATATGGCTATCCCAGTGCAGAAAAGTCTGAGATACATGGTTTTCAGCTTTCCAGTCTCTAAAGTGAAGGAGGCCACACCAAGAACAGGTGGGAAGAGGTGGCAGTGTCTTGATTGGCCCTCATCTACCAGAGCTGTGGACATGAATTCTGCCCTGCTATCCAAGTCCCCTTTCAGATGACCTCTCATTCCAGGAAGATCCCCCAGGCCACACATAAAAATAGTAGCCCCCAACA